>JAGFPH010000001.1:2962436-2972514 GCA_018207615.1 Philaenus spumarius
GTTTACTTTACAGGATAGTGTTTATTTGGTTCACTATTCCTTACATACCATTTAACACACATAATTTGTTATAATTAATAATCACTATAGTTTACATTATAATAATTATTTGTTTCATTATTTCTTACAATAATAATAATAATTTACATGATAGTTTTTTCACTAGTATCTATATACACATAACACTCATAAATTTTCAAATTCAGCAATAATATTTTATAGTATTTTAATTACTGACAACATAAACAATTCAACTTTATCAACACAATTGTTCGTAACGTTTCTTAAATATAGGTATAACCTTTTACCTAACTGTCAACACTCATGATTTATTATAATCAGCAACCATTATAATTTACATGGTAAGCCTATTAATTTTTGTTCTTTTTCTCGAGTAACTACTGTCAACAAACAAACTTTTCTCAAACAAATTAGATTATTGTTTTATAGCTGATAGATGTTTATATAATTATTTATTGTACATTATATATTTAGGTTTTTCCTAATGTTAATCAAAATTACAGTCAACACATACTAGTAACATATTGCAATCACTACCGTATTTATTATATTTTCATAATAAATATTCAGCTATCTATTTTCCTTTTAAGCCTAACATCCATTGCACATGGATTGTTACAATAAATAGAAATTAGTTTAAATGCTATTTAATTTTCTTTTTTATCATTCACATGGTAATTGTACATTATGGATTACAAGACATTCAGTTTACATTTTTCATATTCAACATAATAGTAGACTAGTAGTGTAGTATACAAATGATCATTTACAACATTATTTGCCTTATAAAAGTTTACAGAATATCCATTGCTTTCAAAAATATTAAATATTTGTATTACTTTGACCAGTATATAGGCAATAAACAATTATTTGTTGGAATCAACAAAATATTGTTCACAGGAAATGTAATACTTTTGTTTTATTATGTTTACAGTATAAATTACAGGATATACTTTTCTTACACTTTTACTTGTCTTTTCTTTGTCTACTAAAATAGTCAATACGCAAAAACCTAGTTATTATCAGCTCTCATTGTATTTTACAGGCTATTTTGTTTTAATTCAAAATATTTTGTTTTTCCTTTATTGATATTTTAAATAGTTCAACCTTAGTATATTATTTCTTGAGCATTATAAGCATATTACTCCTAAATTATAAAAGACAATACTAAACAAACAAATTAGTAACAGCTAGCCTACAACTAAAAAATAAAAATAGAAATTAAACTACTGTATTTCAAATCTTAAAATTATTAACAAGAAAAAACAGAAAGCACCATAATCTTAAAACTAATTAAAACTAATTGTTTACAGGATGTTCATTTTTTATTCCACTTTATCCAGTATAAAATCTGTACTTATGACTTGTTATTATTACAAACCGTAATTGTTTACAGGATGTTAATTTTGTTTTGGTCAATAGTCAGCACAATAGTCAATAATTATGACTTTTGCAATTACAAAATATTATCATTTACAGTATATTTAAATATTTTCTTCATTATCCATCTTTTTTTTTTTTTTTGGTTTAACGTCCTGCTGTTTTGCACTTAAGGCTAATGAAGACGGGACCTACAGTTTTACGTAGAATCCGAACCACAGCCAACGATGTCTGTTAAGAAACCACATTATCCATCATAACAATAAATAGACATAATTTGCTGCAACCATAATCATTTTTTACAGGATGTTTCGTTTCTAATTTTCAATATCCAATACAGATAATACACATAATTAACAATAAATTATTTATATTTTTTCATTATCAATCATAACATTCAATTTTAACATTCTCACACAATCACACATATATTACGTCCCTGTTTATATACACAGACTTTATAAAGTCATTAATTTACTTAGGTGTGACTTTACCCTTAGGGAAAATCCAGAGTAATCATTAAGTACCATCAACTTTTAATACATTTTACAAAGTAGTCATACTAAAATAGCATTCAAATTGCTTGTTTAAAATGATGAAAATTGCAGTTTCTTTTTTCAATTTTTAAAATCGTTATTTCTACTCATTTTAGCAATGCTATTTTTAGAAACAGAAATTCAACAAAACACAAAATGCTTTGTTTTTAAATCTTGCACAACTTTTTTTAAATCATATTACATGATTATAATAATTTGGTGTTAGTTATGCCAAGCTAAAAGCCATCAAAGACAAAGCTAGATAATTCATGACAAATATTTATCTTTAATTAAACTCAAATATTATTACTAAATAAAAGTAAATTTTATTAATTTTAAATAATGACAAGAGTAGAACCTATTAAATTTAAGTAATTTCAATGTGAATGTTGTAATTTTATTTATGATAAAATATTAGTCGACTCATAATTGATTCAAGATTGAACCGACACATTTTTTAAATCGATATTTTAAAATTTTGTTCCCACCATTTTGTTAGTTTCATAATTGTGTATTTCTGGTGCATAAGATAAAAGTGTTTTATTTTTGTGAATATATTAAATTTTGTTCAAATATTTTTCGTTTAGTTTGAGTTTAAAGGTTTCAAGAACGCCTCCCTGAGAATAAGACTTTCTTTATTGTTATGTTATTGTGTTGTTACTTGAATTAACTATTACTTAAATATTGTGAGTGTAAACAATCGACCAAATCTTTAATTGTGTTCTCAAACATTGCAATAGCCAGTAAATTTTGTTGTCTTTCTCGTTAAAATGGACACATTACATATACAGCTCGACAATAGTATGAAGGCAACTCAAAATCTTGATTCTTACAGTTGTATAATAAAAAAATTGTGATACGAAATCCAGTTTATTTTTTGAAAAATCCATTCATTCCAAAAATTCAAGACACTCAAGGGGCCACCTCGTCCGATCTAAAGTGCCTTCAACCACAAAAATTGATTTTTTTAGAAAAATGATAAAAATCGGCCCTACATAGACCATTCTCGCATAACCAAAACACAGTGAAAGATTTGGCCGACCTCACAATTTGTTGATGTAAAGAGACCCACAACGCATCCGATCCCAGTTGTTCATACAATTGTTATTAACCGATGGTTATTCTGTTTTTCTGGTATTTTACTGCATTTTATTGTTTTAGTTTTTGTTTTTAGTCATAATATTAAGAACATTGTACTACATGTATTTACAAAATAACAGTTTGCTGATGTCTTTGCATGCATTATTGGTATATATTAGCCAAATCTCTGGATTGTAGGAATACAATATGAAATATGATTCTAAACAATCATAAAAATTGACTTTTATTTCTAATTTTAAGTCCTTTCCTTATTCCTAATTTGAAGATTCTCTAGTAATTACTAATAAAAATGTATAATTAAATATTGTTTAAATATAATTGAATAACATATTCAAAAGGATTGATATAATAATATTATTCGTAATACAAATGTACACTTTTTAACAAGGATAACAGAAAACCACAATAAAAAAAATTCATTTAGATTTAGCTTCTTTTAATTGTAGGTTTGTTGAACCCTTTTCACAAAGGGATGTTTTAATTGAATATCAATAACAATTAATTTTGGAAAGGCTAATTTAGAAGGCTATGCTTATTTGTGATTTACCACTAAAAAACTGAACACACTTACTGCTTTTGTTATTGCAAAAGCAAAAAAAAATGTTAATTCATAAACTTTTTAAATTATATTTATATTTTATGTTTTTCTCATTTACAAATTGAGCTAACAATATTTATAAATACAATAAATTATTTTAAGCTGTTATTTGTGTTTTGTTAAAAAGTAGCAAACTTTTAAAAAAAAAAAAACATATAGGTATAGGCCTATACTCTGATATGTCTTTTAAGTGATGAGGTAAAAATTACAACTGGAAAATTAAAGTGTTCAATAAAGCTTAACACTTTTTTTATGGCGATTAAATTCAAAATGGTGGAACGGTGGAACAGAGGTTAACAAGTAAAATCTGCAGTAGGCTACAAAAAAATGGGTGTGCCTTGCTTGAGTTGAGAGTCATCTCATTATCTATTAATTTAAAACTTATAACTGCTTTGTTTTTTACAGTTACTTTTTCATATTTAATCAAATTTCTCCTAAAATGTTTTAATAGATAGGAGAAGTGTAGAATCTGTATGTAAAGCCTAAAAATAAATTAAGTCAGGTATCACTGTCATCAGTTTCTTGTGATTTATGCTACACAGGAAAAAGTGTTTACTTCTTATAGTTGTTCCTGCTTCTCAAAGTTTGAAAATATGAAAAAAGAACTTGGTTAGACTATACAATATTATACTTTGTTCACAGCACAGTCAGATGGTTAATTGTCTACTAGCAATAAGACAGCAACCCCAGTCTGACCAGTGACCACTGATTGATCACTTTGCAATTTCTCAATTTGCAAGGATTACATACTCAGCTTGACTTGATTTAATTAAACACGATGCACTAATTGAGCCTTAATCTCTCTTTGGTAATTTAGTAACTATTTAGAGTCTGTGTCCTCCATTCCCTTTCTTGCTCGGGCATCTTTTATTGTCTCCCGTCATGAGTTACTGTTGCTGACTGGCCACATTATTTGTAGAAAGGTGAAAATTTAAAAAGTTTATTCATATTTATTATGGACTAAACTTAATTAACACTGCCTCTTAATGCAGGTAGTGGCAATGGCACAGTTCCTAATTTAGTTTGACTGCAATAAAGTAAAGTAACAAAATGTATCTGCGGACATATATTTTATATTTTATTAAATGTTGTGCCATAACATCAATAGTCAGTGATTAAAGTTATATAAACCTAATGATGCCAGACTTAAGGATGCTCATAATGTTTACCCTACTAAGCTGAAACAACAGAAACATTGTTAGAATGAATAAGGAAAAAAGTGAATGTAAGCAGATATAGCTTATGATTGGTTTAGTTTTTGTTTGTGGACTAAATGTTCTATATACAGGGTGGACCAGCTAAAGTGTGACAATAGCTAACTTTTAAAATACGATTCGGACAAAAATGTTTGAATATAACATCTGACCTTAATTTTTGATACCTTTTGGACTGTGTATAATGTTTTTTCAAAATCCGCCATTTTCAATCCAAAATGGCGGCCAACTTCATTTTTTTAAATGGTAACCCCCTATTTGTATGATGTTTTTGGATTTTATGGATAATTTTAGGACGTTTTTGTTCTTTACATTTTTTTGATAAACCTAACGGTTCTCCTGTAAAATGAAGTCGAAGTTTCATTTTTTTACAGCTAATCACTCATAAAGGTTACAATAACCAACTTCTAAACCATTTTCTTAGCCCTTTTTTTATCAGAATGGATAGGCCCATTATGAAGAAATCTGTTCTTTAGTCTTAAAAAGGGCATTCGAGATTTTGGTGGTTGGTTTGGAAAACGCACCGAAAACCAATTTGATGCATCTCTGTAGTTTCCTCTACACTCTCCTAATATGAGGAACATACTGTAAGCTTCTTCATATGCAATCATTTTGCAAATACAACTCACACAAAAACACAATAAATTTGAAAGTTAGTACCTTAGAAGTTAACAGTATCGTGGTATAAACTAGATTAAACGGCAACAATGAAGAATCCGGAAACAGCTGTTGCATTGTTGTAAAAAAGATAACCAGCGTGACTGCTTTATTTCAAAGGCGTTTAAATACAAACCACTTCAACAATACTAATTTCAGTATGTGTCCTAAATTGCTCAATTGCGTTTGAAAGCTTTAATTAAATTTTATGGGAGAGTGATGGTTTGATATATTATTGTACTAATTTGATTTAAAAAAAGTTTGTTGTCTGAAGCATGGTTTAAATGTTGGTTATTGTAACCATTATGAGTGGTTAGTTGTAAGAAAATGAAACTTCGACTTCATTTTACAGGAGAACCATTAGGTTTATCAAAAAAATGTAAAGAACAAAAACGTCTTTAAATTGCACATAAAATCCAAAAACGTCATACAAATGGGGGGTTTCTATTTAAAAAAATGAAGTTGCCCACCATTTTGGATTGAAAATGGCGGATTTTTAAAAAGATTTATACACAGTCCAATAGGTATCAAAAATTAAGGGCAGATGTTCTATTTAAACATTTTTGTCCGAATCATATTTTAAAAGTTAGCTATTGTCACACTTTAGCTGGTCCACTCTGTATATAAAACCTACAGTTAGAGTAAAGAACTGACGTTGGCCTAAATCCTTAAGAACAAATTATTACATAACCTTTGCTTCACGGAAAAACATTGAATCATGAAAATGTTTTCCCTCCCTGCGTTTCCGCATGAGCCATCTATCGTTGCATTGGCCTCACTTGTTCCAAGCATAACTTTGTTCTTAAAGCAGATGTTAGACAACCTGATGTATGATTTTACTTTAATAGAATTTAGTTATATGATATGCATATTCTTAATTTGTATTAATCATGTATATGACTAGCATCTGCTCCAAGCATAGCCTTAGTTTGCTAGACGACCTTATGCTTTTCTTAATAGTGTTTGATTATAAGCATATTTTCAATTTATTTTTTATTAATGAGTGTAGTAAACAATCGCTTATGTTTTCAATAGTCTAGGCAATCTTTTCAGTAAAATATAGAACAATCACCTATATTGCTATATTTTTCAATGTAGTAGACAATAGGCTATATTTAAACAATATAGGCCTAGTAGACAATCGCCTATATTTTTCAATGTAGTAAACAATATCCTATACTTTTCAGACATTTTCCTTAGCATCGGGATGGCTAACTTTTTCATGGTTTAGAGATTGTTTTGTATTTGGGTGTAAACCTATATGACAATAATTTGTAAGATCTTTAAAATGCCTTAAATGTCTTGTGTGATCCGATGCATTGGTCTGACTAGCTCCAAGCATAACCTTATCTCAAAGCAGATGCTAGACAACCTTAAGTATGTTTTTACTTGATAGCATTTAGTTATAAACATATTCTTATTTTTTTAGAATGTTTTTAGACAGGTAGATGTCTAGCTTCTGCTCCAAGCATAACCTTAGTCTTAAAGCGATGCTAGACAACTTATGCTTTTCTTAGTATTTGCTTATAAGCTTATTTTTATTTAATTTTTACAAGAATGTATGGTAAACAATCACCTATATTTTTTCAATATAGTAGTCAATCGCCCACATTTTTTAATGTAAATCAACTATATTTTTCCTGACATTTAGGTCTACCGTTTGCATCGGGATGGGTGAGCTACTTTCTTCCTGATTTCCAGCGGTAAAACATCCTATCAGTGTCAAACCATGTTAATGTTAAAACATATCAATGTTGATTTTCTTTAAAATGGTATAATACTCTATAAATTGGCTAACTTTTTCAGATTATTTAATTTGTGGGTGTAAACCTTCATGACAATAATCATTATGATCTTTAAAATGCCTTAAATGTCTCGGCCTGATTGTTTGCGATTTTCTTCCTGAAAACAATGGTAAAACATATCCATGTTAAAATGTGTAAGGTGGATACAAAAATTACACTAAATCTAAGTCCACAGCTCAAACTAAAGAAAAACTGTTAAAATACGACAAAAAGTCACGTTACAAAAATTGTAGATATTTTCAACATCTATATATATCTAGGTCTGCCAAGTTTGAAGACTAGCTATCCATGATTGTCAAAAATCAAATAATGTGTGGAAATGTTCAAAATTTACATAAAATCAAAAATTTAGCTCTATCTAAGGAATAACTATTTGATCATTTGCATATTAGAATGTTATGACTCAGATGGTATTGTAGCCTACTTGGAATAGCACCACCCCAAGTACAGTTACTAAACTCAGTTGCTTTAAGAAGATTTGCTGCATTTTTTACAGTTTGAAATGATTCTATTTTTCCTGATTTATTAATTTTCCGGGTAAATAAAAAAAAACACTTTATAGTTTCGTTTAGTTTATTTTTAAAATTCACTACTTTCAGTGACATGAATTTGCTAAACAAATTTTCAAAACCCATAATTTTGGAGTAAAAATATTATTAAAATCTTAGAAATCTTTCACTTACGTGTAATATAAACACACAATAGTACGTTTGATGCGTTTGTGTAACTGAACCACAACTTAACTGTGTAGCTTATTCTAATAGTATACCTGGCAACCTTCATTTCTAGTATCTTTATGTCTCAGAAAATTATTCCAATAGGCCTAGTACCTACACTGAATCCATCTAGGGTTTCAAACGAAATATTTCTTGGCGCCTGCACTATTTATTTACACTACCTACTGTATTTGATTTTTAAAATGCCTTCAAGGTCGTCACAGAGTTCCAGAAAGAAATCAGGATTAACATTTTTTAGCAAAAAGGAGTAGAAAGATTAAAACAAAATCTGGTTTATCTAAGGCTATAGCTGTAGCGGCCTTGAAAAAGAAAACATTATTTTCCGCAACCCCTTCGTAATTTTAAACCTGTTACACGTATTAACTACAGACTTCCCGGAAGTTATATTGAGCAAATTCTGCACCTTTTAGGAATATGAATGAATTTTACCCTTATTCGGTTAAGGGGGGGGGGGGGTTGTAAGTCAAAAATTGTAAATAATAACCCTTATTGTGTGATAAATCATTTTAAAGCCAACGTTGAGACGAGAAAATTGGTGTAAAGTAAATCCCTCTCCGATACCCCAATCCAAAATGTCGGAGCAAAGAAGTTAACATAAGTTATATCTGAATTTCTTTGCTCCGCCATTTTTGATTGGGGTATCGGAGAGGGATTTACTTTACACCAATTTTCTCGTCTCAACGTTGGTTTTAAAATGAGGTATCACACAATAAGGGTTACTATTTCAAATGTTTTACTTGCCCCTCCCCTTAACCAAATAAGAATATAACAAAAAATTCTTCGAAGATAATTTTTTCTAAATCATAATTAACTTAGATTTAAAAAATTCTACATTGTTTCTGTATCTTAAAATGAATGCACATCTAGTTGTATGTAGAATACAGCACATATAAAAATGGAAAAATCTGAACTTCTTGGCTCCACCATTTTGGATTGGGGTATCGGAGAGGTGTTACTTAACACCAATTTTCTTGTCTCAACGAGGGCTTTAAAATTAGGTATCAATAACAACATTTAAGTATTCATTGTCAATAAGGTTTACTACTTATAATTTTTGACTGGTAACCCCCCCCCCCCTATCCAAATAAGGGTAAAATTCATTCATACAACTAAAAAGGTGCAGATTTTGCCCAATGTAACGTCCTGAAAGTTTGTAGTTAATAAGTGTAACAGGTTTAAAATTATGAAGAAGTTGCGGAATTTTTGCATCATGCTGTATATACTGCAACATAATAAACATAGAAGGAACATAAAGCATGACTACCCTGAGTTTTATTATAGTCAAAACAAATCGTAGATAGGTCAGGCTAAGCCCAAAAGGTTTGTGTTTGTAAAACGTTTATTTTTTGTACCCATCGGAAATATTTTTATAACTGAAGCTGTACATATTTTAGTGGCGAAATTAAATTACTTTAAATAATTCATAAAACTGAACAAACTAGCATAGTGTTTGGTTTAAGGGATTCCCTCCAGGACGCTACTGGTTCCCTCCCTTATACCTTCTCCCCCAGACTAACTTGGAGATACAACCAATTTCACGAAAACAAGTTTCACAAATTACCGCTTATTTAAATTTAACTCAGAAAGCCACAACTCAGTAACAGACTGCATCTCACTTATCTTATAATTTTATCTACTTATCATATCACCGTTTAGAGAAAACTGTGGTACAGAATTTTTGTTTTGGAAAAAGATTTGTAAAAATTTGTAATTTTAATAAAAAATGTTACTAAGTTTCTATGTAATAAAAGTAATTACAACAAATATTTAAAGCTAGAAAAAAATTATTTGTATACCTGCGAGAAAGTTGTAGTTAATTAGTTGAATAAATTTTTGTATTTGAAACTATTTTCTGAACGACCATTTATTTGGTAATTCTTTGGTAATAACAGGATGAAGAATTCTTGTTTTTTCTGTAATAACTTTGCGTGATACTCTCATAGGAGAAAGTTAGCAAATATTATTCTACTCAAAACAATCCTTCCAAACAGCAATAACGGTAATTATTAAATCAAATGCAATTTACTGC
>JAGFPH010000001.1:2982514-3001740 GCA_018207615.1 Philaenus spumarius
ATGCTCTAAAAGCGTGTTTTTTAGTTTTTTTAAACTATATTTATTTTCAATTATTTAAACAAATTATTAACCGATTTTAACTTACGAAGTCTCAAATTAACCGTTTTTTAGTACAATACAAGTACACAAAATTTGAAATACCCATTTACAATTGTCTTCAATCTATTTAAGGAAATCCGATTTTTGCATATTAAACAATGTTCTGGATGTTCAAAAGTGGATCAGGGAAAATTCCATTTACTTTATGCATAAATACGTTTTTTTCACAAGGCATTTTGAAACGAATTACAATTCATTTTCAAATTTTTTTATAATTCTATTGGACTAAATATTATACATAAGGTCTTTCTTTAAATCAATTTTAAGTTCCATTCTATATTTATTAAAACATTACTAGGGGCTCTGCCCCTGGACGCTCCGCGTCCCAACCCCGCCTCGGCCTTCGGCCACAAATAGCTGCTTCACTTCGCTCGCAGTTGGAAAATTTTACCTAATCTAAAAAAAAATGGTAGTTGTGAAGAATTATAATAAAACCTGATTCTAATAATTAGCCCAATTGGTGTTTTGGTTCATTGTAGGCCCACCCTAAAATTATGTTCAGTTTTTGATCCAAATTAGCTGTTTTATATAGGCCTATAATAGGTTTGTAACAACCAATGTTTGAATTGAATTAAAATATAGTTAGCATTTTTCGTTGATTTTTGTTTGTGTTTAGTTTGTCAATGTAACCTCAAAAAGGTAATACTCTTCAAATTTTCTAAGTAATGTTGCTATGGTAATGAAAGTAAACAAACATGATGTGTTGCTAAGTTTTTTATACGAACAGCTGTTTTTGTGCCACTGATAAAATCAGCTGTTTTTGATAAAATCAATAGAAATCTTTCTTCCATAAGATTAACATTGAAACTTTGAGGGCCACTGGGGCGTAGCCCTAATGTCCTAGAACTTTGGTAAATGGCCTAAAACCATCCAGTGGCGCACCGACGGGGGGGGGGACGAACGGGACCTGTCCCCCCCCCCAGAAGGTCGTTTTAGTAATCTGCATTTTATTTCAAACTAATCGATCGTTGAATACGTAGTCGAAATTTAATTAAGAATTACATTTATGATTGAATTCGCGATGTGATGACGAAAAAATAATCGTTCTTTTAGAAATAAATATGAACCCTATCCTAAGCAATCATGGTTTTCTAACAGTGATTTTTCAGTCCCGGCGGTGTACATAATAATGTGTTGACAGTAATAAGGCGCTACACTCTGGTGCTGGCTAGACCGTCACTCAAGGTAGCCTACATGCGGGGATTGAGGGTTGATCTAGCGGAAAGAATGTTTATATTGCTCTACTGACTATTGGCTGACTCAAGCTCGTCACGATTCTATTCGATAAATAATCAGTTTTGTGGAAGCGCTTACAGCGAGCTGTTGTGTATTTTGTCACTAAGAGTAGTTTTTTTTACATTCAAGTTTCATTACAATTAATTAAAACAGTAATTGTGTTTAGAAATAATTTGTATGTAGTGTTTTATTTCGAGTATTCTGAAATTATTTTTTTAAATGAGTGCAAATAAAAAACCAAAACTCCTACAAACTGGTAATTCTGGCTCAACTTTGTCTTTTATTAAAATACAAAAAAAGGAAGACGAATTCAAAACAGAACCAAGTTGCAGTAAAAGTGTACCATCATTAAGTGCATTAGTGGACCATAAAAGTTCAGAGTTAGAGGATGGAGACGGTGTAGCAATTGCCCAGCCACTGGAACCATGTGTGACGCCAGAACTACGTTCGTCCAGTCATCATCCTCATGACATAGGCAATTTTATTGGAATACGGGTAAGAAGATTTTTACTTTTACTGTAAGTTGTTTAATTTGGTTTCAGTATTGTTGCACCGTGCTGAAACTAGCCAACTGGTTGTTGCCGTCTGTTTTATGTAAACTAGCCTATTAACCCTACAATTAAGCATTTTTTCAAAAATTCGCCAAATGTAAGTAATTATGCCCCAATCCAAAAGTGTTCCATAGCTTTTTGTAGAAAAAGGTTAAAAAAATCATATATGCCAGACAAAATTTGATTGAGGTAAAATTGTCAAAGTTATTAGCTCAAGGCTCAAGAAACAAAAATATTCAAAACGGAAGTAAAATTTCCAACTTTATTCCCACATAAAAAGTAGTAAACATGTTTTGTAATTTTTTTCAAAATATGTAAAACTTTTGTAATTTAGTTCCAAATAGAAGTGTGTAAAAAATATATATCAATTTCTAATTATTATTTTTTTTAAATACTAGTTTTTATGTTCCTAGTACAAGACTGCTAACAAAACTAGGTATATTTTTAACAGTAATTTAGGAATATATGTTTTGCCCAAAAATGAAATATTATAACAAAGTGTAGAGAATGAGTTATAAAATTTTACTTTTTTCACAAAATTAGACCAAACGGACAAACCTCTCACGGATGAAGAATAAACATAACCTGTGTGCCTACTGTCTAGACTCAGACTGTGGGAATGATGTATAAATAACAGACCGTGGGAACATGGGAACTAATATAACCAAATATAGCTATTGGTCGATGGTCATAGATATTGACCATTCATGAACTGTGTTTTCTCATTCGTTGAAATCTGTCCAATTGCAAGGGTTTACAAAACAAAACAAAACACTCAAAATGTGAAAACCAATAATTACAGAAGTGACGAATTTGAGACTTTGAGTCATTTCCTCGTGCTCTCGCACGGCTTCAGTGGATTTGGACAACTACAATTTTACAACGATGATTAACATATTTACATATGTATGTAAATATACGTTTTAGAAGAAATTTTTAAATACAAAAATTAATTAAAATTTCAATAATTTCCTTTTCAATGGTTGGTTTATTGAGATTAGATGTTTTTTAGTGGGTGAAATATTAAATGTAAGTAGAGTTGTCACAGACTACTCAAGTTGAGTGGTCTGACAGTTCCAGGGTTAAATATTATTGGAATAATGGGAAGAGGGTCTTTACTTTTATTATAATTTATTTTATTTTGATTTAATTCTGTTGCACTGCATCACTGCACTACTGTTTTATATTAGCCTACCCTATTAAAAGTATACTGATATGAATTTAGTATTATGACAAAAACATTAATATAATAATGTATTATTTTAATAGCTTGATAATCAGCCTACCACCGATCATTAAAACCCTATAAGCGTCAGGCAAGGAGAATTCTCGTCGATTGCGTTCGGCTACATACCGGCATCCGAGTGTCAGGCAATGAGAAGTCTCGTTGATGCGTTTAAATCAAAATTGGTTCATCAAAAATAATACTGAGTATGTCATATTATATATCATTGTACTCAGGAAATTCTGACAATTAATTTGGTATATTGTTTATTACACTACGACTTATAACTATCTCACAAAAAATACACAAAAGTCAAAACATGACAAAAGCGCTAGTCTGTCTCGTGACAGCAAAAAATAAACGGAGTTTTCCTCTTACCTTATCATAGACTAAATATTGTCTGACAAACAAGTTAGTTATGTCATTGCAAAGATCAAGACCTGCATATTTTGTATTTATAATTAACTAATTTTTATTATTTTTCCAAAACCTCTACTTTTGAAAATTTAGTTTAAAAATTTATTTATTTTACCATTCGAGAGGCAAAAAAGTTTCAGAATATAAAAAAAAAATTAATTTGTATAGCAATGTTTTCCATACTTTTCTAAACAAGATAAAATATATAATAGTATACACTTTACTTGAATAGGCTAAATTATATAGAGTTTTCAATATGTACAGATAATTTTTTTGCAAATTGCTCATTTTTAGTATTTTACCCCAAAACAAAATTTTTTTAGTTTTTTTTTAATTGTTTTATGTACCGGTACAGAAAGTTTTGTTCTACATTTTGTACGATTTGGATTTAAAATTAAATTTTTTTTCTATTTTTCCAAGAGCCCTACTTTTGAAACTTTTGTTTACCAATTTAATTTGTTTTCCATTCAAAACGCAAAATAAGTTAGAGAACATTTTTATAAAATATTTTACCTACACAGCAATGTTCTTCATACTTTCCTGAACAATAAAATGTATAATAGTGTACACTTTACATGAATAGGATACATTTTATCGATGTTTAAGTGATAATGTGTTCAAGCGTTGAAAAATTGGATGACGCTTAGAGGTATATCTAGCAGTAATTGGCCTGACGCTTATAGGGTTAAAAACTTAACAATAGTCGCTTACCACTTTTATTTTGTTTTGTATAAAAATGCGGAGAATAAGGAAGGTATTAATTCCAAATATTTGTTTTTAGGTTACTGATGAAGATAAAAGGAAAATTCTATCAGATGTGTGGAGGCCTGATGACCGATTTGTTTTTCCGGGTTCAGAATTTGGCAAAAGAAACTTAAAGTTCCAGCATAACTGGTTGAAAGCAAGGGAATGGCTCGTATATTCAAAGCAGTTAGACGGAGCATTTTGCAAGTATTGTGTTTGTTTTGCACCTAGTGGAGCTGGAAAACAAGGTTTACCGCTTGGCAGGCTTGTGAGAGCTAAGTACTCTGACTGGTGACATGCACAAGAAGATTTTCGAAAACATGAGTTAACTATATATCATGCTAATAGCAAATTCGATGCCGACAATTTTTTGGCTGTTCAAAGCAGGAAAAAACAGGACATTGTAAGCCAAATTGACAAATCTGTTAAAGATCAAGTTGAAGGAAATAGGCGTCTTTTATCTCCAATCATTAAGACGGTCGTATTTTGTGGTAGACAGGGTTTGTCATTGCGAGGTCACCGGGATTGAGGTCTTATTGATATTGAAGGTGAACAAATCTTTACAGAGAACGAGGGAAATTTCCGTGCTCTTCTGAGACTGAGGATTGAGAGCGGAGACGAATTATTAAAACAACATTTGTTAACTGCTAAAAGAAATGCCACATATATAAGCTGGAAAACACAAAACGAAATAATCTCAGCTTGTAATGAAATAATTTTGTGCAAACTTGTGGCAAAGGTAAATGAATCCAAATGTTTTTCTGTGATTGCTGACGAGACCGCAGATATTTCCAATGTCGAACAGTTGTCTTTGTGTGTCAAATATATCGACCAATGCAATAATAATGTCAGAGAAGATTTTCTACAATTCGTCCCAATACATGATATGACGGGCAAGGGGATTGCTGATGTGATTTTAAGCAAGTTAAAAGCTTTTGGAATTGATATTCAGTACATTCGTGGACAAGGATATGATGGAGCCTCGACCATGAGTGGTATACACAATGGTGTACAATATCACATAAAACAAGAAGTTCCAAATGCGCACTATGTGCACTGCAGCAGTCACTCCCTGAATTTGGCCATATCTGATGCTTGTGATTCAATGATGATTAGAAATTGCTTAGGGACTGTTAATAAGGTTTACGACTTTTTCAACACTCCTAAGAGGCAAGCTGTATTAAGTAAGATTTCTGAGAATCCCTCCAAAAAACTCAAGCAGCCGAGTCCAACACGGTGGATACAACGACATCATGCTGTAGACGTTTTTGCAGAAAAATACGATGAAGTGCTAAAGTCACTTGAGGAAATATCAAAATGGACTGACAAAGACACGGGTGCAAATGCTCACATTTTACTATGTGCAATTCAAAAATTTGAATTTATTTTATCACTTAAAGTAATTCAGAAAATATTTTCGTATAGCCTTCCCCTTACCAAATATCTCGAGGCAGAAAGCATTGACCTAGCAGGTGCCATCAACTATGCTCAACACACGCTTGATCAAATAACAGAAATAAGAGAAAAGGCGGATGAAGAATTTTCACCGTTGTATAAAAATGTAGTCCAAACTTGTGAACTGAATGACATTCCTATTTCTATCCCGCGCTTGACACAGAGACAGACAGGGCGAGACAATATGCCAAACGATGGGCCAGAATTTTATTACAGAAGAGCTCTGTTTATTCCCTTTATAGACCACTTTGTAGTCCAGTTAAATAACAGGTTTCTTTCTCATAAGGATGTTTTATCGGCTTTCCAAGCTCTTCTTAGCTTTGATGAAGGCATTTCTGATACAGCTGTGAACGTCTTATTTAAAGAATATTGTTCAGACCTAAATGTTTGTTCTTCACAACAACTCTTAGGAGAAATTAAAATATGGCAACGAAGGTTAAAAGAAATTGACTTTGAAAAACAAGAAAATTGTAAGTCGTCTCAACAAAAGTATAGAAAAATCAATGCATTAGAAGCTTTACAAGCGTGCAATATATTAATGTTTCCATCTGTCCACAAACTTCTGCAAATTTTAGCAACTTTGCCAGTGACTTCATGTTCTGCTGAGCGGTCATTCTCAACTTTAAAATATTTAAAGTCATATTTGAGAAACACAACATCAGAAACTAGACTTAACGGCTTGGCTTTGTTGTATGTACATAAGGACATAGAAGTTAATGACGAAGAAATTCTGAATGAACTTGCCAAAAAACCTCGTCGCCTGGACATCAAGATTTAGGTTTAATTTTGATTTGTATTTCAATTTAATTTTCAATATTTTGTAAATAATTTTTTCATTATATCTTTGTTTTTCGTAAAATGAAAAGTTATGTTTACTTGATTTGGGATCTTATTTATCCCTGCATACTGGTGATTGGTGTTAGAATGGTTTTATCAAAACTTTTTGTTACTAATTGCAGACTTGAGACTTACAATATTTAAATGATAACTACATTTTTAATCACGTCTAAATATGAAGGTTTACATTTTTTTATTTTAAAAGAATATTATGATGTTCCAGAATTTGTGATATATTACAGAACTTCCATCCATTTATATTTCATTGACTACCTATATATATTCTCTGACCTGAGCTTCGTCCCCCCCCCCCAAGCCAAATCCTGGGTGCGCCACTGAAACCTTCCCAGGGTTAACTTGTGTTACTATGCAAAATTTAAAAGCAATCGGATGAATGGTATACGAACGCAAAGTGGACAAAGAACCAAAAAAAAAACCCCATAAGGAATACACAGCAGAAATTTGCATTTGATTATAACGTTTGTAAGGCGAAAGATACATGATTTGTAATGCTTGATGGCAAATCTGGGCGTGCATACCTTTAATTTAAGACCTCAATTATGAAAATCGGTCGGGTAGAAGAGCCGAACGGACTAGGAAAAGAAAAACAGAATTTTTTTAATATATAAGATTAGTGTATTATTTATTAGTTTATGTGCTTTTAATGGAACTTGATTTTCATAACTGTGTAGCTCAAATTTTTTACTTCAGCTTATTGTTCATTACTTCAGTAATTGCTCATTTAAATAAAAATTCTGTAATTTTATAAAACTTTCACGATAAAATATTGTAATTGTTAAAATGTTTAATACGAATCAATAAATGATCACTTCTCAAACCCCCCTTACTTTAAGTGACCAGTCTATGAACAGCCTCGCCTTTTGCACATTTTCTGGATGGACTTCCAATAAGTCGACAGCTATGAGTACACAACTGAACTGCGCGCTGAAACTGTTTCTCAAACTCAAACTTTAAAAAATAATTAGAATACAAATATTCTTGGACATCTATATTATTTGATTGATGTAAATAGGTTCTAAACTAAGGTGCCACGAAATGTTTTCTTGAAAGGCAACGTCACGTCGCCATGCCGTAGATTTTGGGGATCCAATCCAACTACATCTTTTCCATTTGATATTCTACATTCCGTTGTTAGGCCTATTTTTCATTTTTATTAGTCTAATTAGCATGAAGTAACCTGTTTAGAAAAATCGCCTGTCTCCATGAACCCATACAAACATTACAGGTCTTCTAAGTCTTTAGTTCCTTGCTACAGTTGGTTTTATTGTAATTCAGACATGCAAGGCATACCAAAATGTTAAAATATTCTACAGTAATTACATTTAGATAGGCCTACGTGTCAATTTCATTCTGTTTTCACTGAGCAAAGACTACCTGAAAGAAACATTACAACACATGTAGCGTGAAATAGTTTAATAATACTAAATTTAAAACAAAAAGTGATTATTTTATTTTATTGTTTAAAAGGTTGTATGTGCGATACTGTAATTTAAACCGGTTATGCTAGCTCAAAAGGAAAAACAGAAATTATAAACATGATACATTTTGATGACTTTTAATGAAAACTAAAAAAGCTTGAGAATTAACAAGGCTAATATATTGTTTGAATTTGAATGTTAAATTTTTTTCTGAATTCAGGAGTTTAAAGAACAAAAACTAGAGTAATTGCATTTGAAAAGAATTGCCATCGAAAGTACATAATCTTATTACTCGTAGGGCCTACTGTAATAGGTTAAGGTGAGTTAATATTATTAAAATATGAGCACTATGGATTTGTATTTCTTTTCAAAGAGAATGTAAAAAGTTATTATACAGAGTCACAGACAACCAAGAGCGGTTATACACACGCAAGCGTGGCACACCGTTCTGTGAACACTGGTTAACAAGAATGAGTAACAAACGAACACAGGCATTGCCTGTAATTTTACTTAAAAGTCCAGTCAACGAAAAGTTGTAGAGGGAAATGGAAGGAACACAATTTTTGACTTTGGGACATTGTTAGGACTAGTTAGGAAGTAAACAAATTAAAAGTCCCCACTCCTAGCAGGTGAGCGGGGTGCAGGGGAGCACGTAGAAGGTCCCCTTTTTTTCGGTTTTTTCACTTATATCTCAAAAACTATGCGTCTTAACGATAAGTCCATTCTATACAAAATTAAGTCTCACAAAATGTGCTACAAGATTGAATTTATTCATTTTTTCACTTTCTCGCATAGTGTCCGAGATATCCGCGCTCAAAATCGCTTATTTTTGAAAAAAATATTTTTCATGATTGTATCAAATATTTCATTCCCTAAAAATCTTCCAATCTCAAAAAGACAAACATTTTTGGAAAGGTAATGTTTCAAACTTTGATTTTTATATTTAAAATTTTTTTCAAAAACGTATATTTACATATTATATGTAATTATCGTTTTAAAATTACACTTTTCTGTAAAGCTATTGCTACGCTTGAAAACACAAAGACATTACTCACTTTGTCACTTTTCTAAAACTCAATATTACTCGACAGAAATATTTAGACAATAATATAAAGATACCCTTGGATTCGTCAAGATTTTAATTTTGTAAAAACTGTCTTCCAATCAGACGCCACTCTTATAGTTTCGAAAATATAAAGGTTTCTGTAAACCCTTGCAATTGGACAGTTTTCAACCAATAAAACAGCACATTTTGCATTCGAGATATCTCTTACAATTCGAAATATTAATATAGATATGTTTATATCTATTTGTAGAGAAAAGTTCAATCTTCCAATTCGTGTAAAGCAAACGACATTTACTCTAACGGTTTTATTCGTACAGTCCTAGGAAATACAAACAAGTGCAAATAAGTTTTTCACACGGTATCTTGTATAGGATTTGTGCGCGAAAGGTTTCCTTTATTTGGTCTCATTTTGTGATTCAAGTAAAGCTAAGTTAAAGTTAAATACTTTTATGAATCAATAATTTACAAGTATACAGTTCAATTCTTTGATTTATTCTCTACACTTTGTTATAATAATATTTCATTTTTGGGCAAAGCATATATTCCTAAATTACTATTCAAACTATGCTAACCAGTTTTGTTAGCAGTCTTGCAGTAGGAACATAAAAACTGGTGTTTTCAAAATAAGAAATTTGAAAATTATATATATGTTTAACGAGTTTTAATTGACAAAATAAAATAAAGTTAAAACGATAAAAATAGCTTTGAGAAAAATATTTTAGAACTTTACTTACAAAGTGATATATCTCATAGACAACATAGGATGAGCTTTCTACCTTCATACTTACAAGCACTGTTCACAAACGCAACGTAGATGTTCACCACATACCCACTTGTAGCACACACTTTCCTTGTACTCTTGTTTCTTGCTCTGCCGCAGATGTAGCATCTTCCAAGGGTACCTTTAGGGGGGCTTGCGGCTCGGGCTGATGTTAACCTGCCTCTTGCTGTGGGAGATCCAGTAACAGTTTCCCTCTGGTTTTTATTTCCTTTGGTATCATATCCATATTGATGTGGTGCTCAATATTTGGTTTCAACAGATCAAATGCCAGGTCTTTCAAAAAGTACAACCGATTCACAAGGCTAAGATTTTTGTTGGCTTTGTAAATGGTAAGAGCATTTACTGCTCCTTCGTTGAGTAGGTGAAAGAGGCCATCTTCTAGCGTTCTTTGAAGTGTCATACTGTCAACACATTTTGTCGAGTATGTCTACTTCGAATTTTGTTTCATTATATGAAGTAATGATGATTGGCTTTCTTTCTACACCTGTTTACTGGCCAATTGTGGCGTTGTCATGCATTGTTGAAAGCACAAGTACAGCATTTTTCTTCTTGGGTAGGCTACATAGGATACCAATGTGCAACTCTTTTGAAATCAAAAGATGCTACTTTTTCCTCTCTCCTTGCATCAGGAAGAAAGTTTTCAGGCACTTCATGCTTGTTTCTTCTTAAAGTTCCAATCATAGCCAGCTTCTTCTCTTCCAGGAGCTTTAGTGCTAATGGGACGGATGTAAACCAATTGTCACATGTTATGTTTCTGTTGGACCCTGCTATTGGTTCAATTAGTCTCAATACCAAATCTTGTGTTGTACTACTCGTTTTGAATGACCCATCAGGCTGTTTTCCCACGTAAACCTCTAGATTTGTTGCATAAAAGTTGGTAGCAGAGACGATAGTTGGGCATATATTTTAATTCCGTATTTAGCGGGTTTACTGGGCATATAAACCCTAAAACAACAGTTGCCTCTAAAACCAACTAACTGCTCGTCTATTTTCAAATAATCTGTTGGTTTGTAGGAACTTTTACAGTTGGCAACAAACTTTTTAAAAATCTCTCTGAAAGCGGCAAGCTTGTCCAACGATTGTCTTTCTTCTCTAGTATGTATGCTGTCAAATCTTAGACAATGTAGCAGAAATTAAAACCTCTTAGCACTCACACTAAGGTAGACAGCTTCCAGTACCTTTGGAATTGTCTCACATGCCGTTTTTCAGTGCTCCAGCTAGATATAAAATCCCAATCAAGGCTAGTTATTTCCCGAGCATCTGTAGGGCGGGCGTCTCTTTGCCTTTGGAACTCAGGTCTTACACCGTCAATGTAAATATCTGTATAGGTAACTACTTTGGAAATGATGTCATCATCAATTAAGCACTGAAGTGCCATTGTAGGAGTTTGTGCTTGTTTAACATTGCCATGTGGCCCTGGACAGTGAAAAACTGGTATTATATTATGTCTGGGTGTGCGTGATGTTCGCGCTATTTGGTCTAAATACCATCTCGTTTCTCTATCTTGCCCAATGTAAAATTCTGGATTGCTAAAAAGTACCTGCTGTATTTGTTGTGGAGCATTTTGAGGAACTCGTTGAGGAGCGTTTTGAAGATCTTGCTGTGTAGCTTCTACCATTTCATCATAACCAAGTTCTTCCGCTAGAATTTCTTCTAAGCCAATTTTATCACTTCTTTTTACACTATCAAATTCCACTCTTGTCTTTATCTGTCTCATCTCTGTCCTCCAATCCCAACACGCTTTCATTGTCGTCCTCTGTTTCTCTTAGCCACTGATCTAACTGTTCTTGTTCACTTTTATTCATGTTTCCTAATGTTATTGTCCTCTAAAGACATGAAACTATTAATACCGTTCCAAAACAATACTAAATAACTAGTTTTTTATCTTATAACAATGAAAAAAGAAATTGAAGTATGTTTAAACACGAAAAAACTGTAACGCCAGTAGGCGCGTGGATTGCATCTGTAATCCAGTTAAAACAACGCTCAGGAAATAATTTGTCTAACAACAAAAGGTGCGTTGAAAAGACTGGAGTTACACTGGCGGGTGAGAGAAGAGGTGGGGAGAAGTTAGATGACCGCTCAAGGTTATACGTGTTGCTAACTGCTGTTTGGGAGAAAAACAAATTACACCTGTAATCCGCGCCCCTACTGGAGTGTTAAGTAATTTTAAGCAGCAGCTTTTAAATGTTTTTAGAATACTCTTTGCTTGTTATCAACCACAAATAACGATTTCGACAGTATTCTTCAATAAATATTGGTCAAAACTGTGGTGACATGAATCTACCCATAATTATTCATAAAATAATGGCACTACCAATAAAGATTCAATGACCTCGCCTATCTAGCCCCACGACAACAGACTACACACTGGTATTTTATTGTGGCTTGTGGCGCGACGGCCGGATGGAAATCAAACTATTTTGAAAGCTATCCTGCCAAACCAATGTACACCTGCTTGGCACGCAGTTCTCTACACATACTTTAGCACTGTAGCAATATTCGTTACATTATAACCTTACCAGCAGTTTAGTTTTACGTTTTGATGGTCTAAGCTAATGTTTTTTAATTTTGAAGTAATTTATTAGAACAAAAGTTAATTAGTTTATTATTGCTTTTAAGGGTGTTTTGTTAACAAGTACTTGATTTTGTTTTATTTTAAATTACCTAAAAATGTTGTTAGATAAGTTGTATACAATGGACCCAATGGTTTATTTTATTCATTAACATATAATATAAATTTATATTTACAGCTAAACCAAAAACTCACCAATAACAATATAATATATCTACTTTTTTGTATGGCAAAATAAAAGACTTACTAAAAGCCCACGATTTTGTGAAATAAGAAATAAATACCCACTAAAAACATTTCAGATTGTAGTAAAATATAATTCAGAGCTGTTGACGCTGCAAGGTCAAGTTGGCGGCAGAGCTGACAACAGTATCATAAGCGGCCAGTCAGGCTGACCATCCGAGCTGCGAGGATGCCTAATTCGATAAATATTCAGAGCTGACTGAGAAGAATATCGTATGGCCATGCAGTACTGGCCATCCGAACGCAAAGGGTTAAGCAAAGTGCAACGCAATACATTTTTGATTCTGTCGAAAATGTAGCTGTTTAGTTTGAATGAAGTTGAGCATTTACTGGGTATTTTAAAGTATATTTTTTATTAGTGAAATTATTTATTGTTTTTTTTTATGTAGAATTTGTGTTAAATGAAGATAATGAGTTATGAATGATTTTGATTATGGGTCATAACCACGGTAACTAGAACTACACGGTATGTGTCACAAGACAGCTGCGCAGTAACTCTGAGCTCAGATGACGTCACTGACACCGTCTCATGCTTCCCGCCTAGCAGAAGCAGATTGATTTGCACTAACTATTTACGCAAACAACGATTTGCTGTGTTCGTTATGTATAATTTTTACACAAATGTGTGCGTGATGTGTAGTATAGTTTTCTTCTAAATAGTGTATATAATATTTTAAGTTTAAGTGTGTGTATATTTAAGTGTTTTATAACAAATTGCCTTGTTGTGCAGTTGCCGGTTGCACCAATCATACGGATCACGCAAAGAGGTTAGGAATTTCCTTTTATAAATTTCCTAAAGATAAACTACACAAACAGTGGGTATATTTTTGTAAAAGGAAAGATCATTTTAATTCACTTACAGCGCGGATTTGCTCTGAGCATTTTTTAACGACAGATTTTGAAAGAGACTTAAAAGTGAACTATTAAACAAACCTACCTAAAAAACACATTTTAAAACCCAAGACAGTTCCAACACAAAAAATACCAAATGCCACTACAACCCCCCCCCCCCCTCCCACATTATCTCAACGAGCCGAAAATCGTGAAGCTAAAAATATTATAAAATCTTTGCTACATGATTCAGCAGACAGTGTAAATATTCAAAACACACCTGATGATCAGGAAGCTAATTCTTCCAATTTAAATTTAACACGACCTATATCTGGTGATTTATCTACGGTAGAGGCTCTTTTATATGAAAACGACAATAATTAAAAAAAAGAAAATAAATTACTTGTAAATAAACTGAACAATGCTAGTGTACTTATATCAAAACTCAAACAATCATTAGAAAAATATGAAAAAATATTTACCGTATGTCAGCAGCAATATGTATTAAAGGGGAAATGTACAAACTGGTCGGCTGATGATGTAGCAAAAGCAGTAACTATCAGATGCATCTCTAAAAAAGGATTATCATATCTAAGGGAAACATTAAAATATCCCCTCCCAAGCGAGACAACCATAGCAATTCGGCTTTCTCAATTTTCAACCCCTCCTAGATTTTTAGACATTAGTATGAATATACTTAAAGGGCAAACTATAATATATGAAGATTTTCATAAGGATGTTGTCATCAGTTTTGACGAAATGGAAGTTAATTCAGACATCTGTTATGATCGTATTAAAGACAAGTTTAGAGGCCCACATGTGAATGTCCAGGTCATGATTATTCGTAGCCTAACACGGAAATGGAAACAGCCGATTACAGGTACAGTACCTGTTTTGTTGTATTTACTATTTGTTATGCTATTGTTATCACTTAATATTTGACCTTGAATATTTCCATTTTAGGTTTATTAATTTTGTTTAGGTCATTCATACTATTAATTTCAAACAAATCAACAAAATGTTTCCTTTAATTTTTGTATATGCAAGTACATCTTTTTATAAAGAATAACTATGAATTTACTGTCGATAAAAAAGGTTTTACTATAAAAAAATTGCACCTCAAGATTCCCTAGAGTGTATATTATGTAATCCCATGAAAGATTGTATATTTTCCGTTCACCCAATACTCGTGTAGGGCGTAGGGTGATGTTTTTAAGAAGCTTGTCACTGGCAAAATCGAATCGCTGTAGAGATGCCGGGCGCTTCGGTGTCAGTGACGTCATAGCCACCAACGACCTGCGCGTGACACATACCGTCTTGTTCTAGTTACCGTGGTCATAACTATGTTTTGTGGGTGAGGGAGTGTGAGAATCTTTATTCTGTTTGAGTGTCTAGAAATGCAAAGGACAGCTACTTTCTTTATATTATTTAAGTTCTTTATGTATATACAAAAATAGGGCCCAACCAAACTTTCCACGATTTCATTTTGTTTCTATTATTTTAAAGGATTTGTAACCTCATCACAGGTATAGCCTTTGAAGGTTTCGATTGATGGTTGTCTTACATAGAGGTGTTTTTATTCATTTAATTTGTACGGGTTTTATAAAGGACAATGTCTTCTTCTAATGGCTCCTTCTGGCTCATATATGAGGTGTGGTTTTGTGTTATTTTTTCCTGTAAATTGTCAATTGAAATAAAAAATAATTTATTATTATTACATTGAGCAGCATCTGTAAATTTAGTTTTTATGACCTTATATTTATACTTAGCGACCCAAAAACCATCTAAAATTTTAATTTTACTATGTCTTTTAAAGCCTTATGTCCCAAATCTTAGAATTCTGTTTTCATATTCGTGTTCAGCAACTCCCAAATCCCATAATAATAATTTTCAACTTTTGACATTTTATTTTTTTATTGTTAAAATGGCAAAACATAAATTCCTAAAGAAATATGATACATATCATAATTTATTACTTGATAATTATAAAAATTGTATAACAACTTTAATGTTAAGACTCTCACTGATTCCGCTATTAACTCACTCAATAAATTTACCTACATCAAACCATAACTAAGCAAAAATAATTCAGTATCACCAAATATAACAATGTGGCATCGCTCAACAACAATAATTGTCGTTCACATCCAATTATTTAGTTTTGCAGGATGCTGCAGTATCTGGTAGGATTAGCATAGATGCAAGTATGTTCCAGACAAGCCCATTTTAGTTGTTGTTTTGTCATCATCCTTTCAAAAGTTTTACTGGACTGGAGAAAACACATAGTGTGGTACTGGCGGACTTGTAACAAAGTATATATCTCAATTCTACACATAGTTTATTATACAATCTACTGTTCACTCTATTGATGACACTGCTACTGCGTAGTCAACTCAACTAAGGACTTACCAGATCATAGCATAGAAAGAGGCAATATGTACATCTTAAATGAAATGGATGTTAGACAATTTGTATTGTGTGTATATATTAACACGATTTTATTAATATATAATGTTTATAATAAAAGAGGTATCAAAATTTTATGTTAGTATTAATTATTTAATATTTTGTAGTTCTTGTAATCCGTGTAAAACTAACTTAATATGAGCTTTAGTGTTTGCACTTTGTTCTCTTAAAATATCTATATGACGGTTAAGCATTTTAGTTCTCAATTCAATAACTTTCACAGCTTCATCTAATGTAAACTCTACAAAGTGATTTAATCCAACATTCATGTATATTTTAGTAAGGTCGGTAACTTTAGCTTGCATGTAGAAATTGCAACCAACATCCACTTTTGTCTTGAGCACTTCTTCAGTTATACCTACATCTTGAATAGTTTGTATAACATTTTTTAGTTGAATATACTCTGCAATCTCGGAATTAATTCTGTCCAAATTTGAAAGAATTTTTTTCAGTTGTTCTTTTAGAACATCATTGATGAAAGATTCATACCTCAATACTTTTTCTGGTATTTGGACTTCCATTTGTCTTCAAACTTAACACATTATCTAGAACAAAGACAGATGCAATAAATAAAAACAATCATAACTTATTAAAGAAATCTCATGCTATGTTGGTAAAAATTAGGCAAAAGAAATCAGGTTTTACAAATATTACTTGCGCGTTACAAATTTGTTTGACTAATCGATAAATGTGTTAAACTGTTTATTTCAATCCAATACATTTTTACCAATGTATTCTGACAGGAAAAAACTATTCTAAATTTATTATTTTTATACTTAGGCCTAATTTGTGAACTACCTTCTTATATTGAAAAAGAAGGCAAAGAAAATTCCTTCATCTCTTTTTTTTAAACAAAAGGTCCAACCAGAAAATTTAAATTAAACCTAAAGTAAAGTTAAAGTAGGCAAATAATTAAGTAAAGTTAAAATTAATAATAGAATTGAATCAATAAACAGAACAACTGGGAGTCTGATTAGCTATCAAAGGTTCTGTAATGCCAGCCGCACAAAAAAGTTTCTCCCAAATGATATTAATAACAAGAATGCATTAACATCCTATTTACTAAATATACTGAACTGAATAATAACAATACTCATATGACATGAATAAATTTTATATAAAAGGTGGTTAACGCTCCAAAAACAATATTACTGTATTCCGCATGATTGGAAAAATATTTTTAGCTTCAGTACTTTTGGCAATAGAAGGGCGATGGAGTTTTTAGAAATTTTTTCAAAAATATTTTGAAAAATGCACATCTAATTAAATACATTCATATATAGTTTGGATATACATACTTAAGTACAGTACGATTTTTTTAACCGTGCCCTCGGCTCGGCTAGCGGTGAAGCGGGGAGGGAATGTAAAGGCAGTTCCACAAACTTCAAATAAACAAAAATGATTGAATAATTATTTGAATAAAATTATTGAAATAAAAACCACTTGAATGAGTCATAGACTATTTGTCTCTTGTTCGAGTATTCGAATAATAATACTGTGGTGTGGTTAAGGTAAATGCCAGACACCCACCCAGTAGGCCTACTTCCCCCAGGCAGGAAGTTTTCCCCCGAATCTAACTCCAAACATCCTATCCTGTTTAATTTTCCTACATTATAAAGTAAATGTTGCTCCTTATGTGATCAATTCCTGTTAGTTTTAATATGAATGATTTTATTTAGTGCGATTTTGTCTTTTGATAGTGACTGTGAGTAATTTGTTACCGTTTATTTCTTTGAGTTTTTTTTATATTATATTTTTAATTTATACTTATTTCCACAAAGTAAAAAATATATATTTTCTTGAATGTGAATATATTTGTATTTTAGTAATAAAGTCGTATTATTATTGTGAATTATGGAACGATTTGTTTCAAAAGTGACGTCTGGCAAAAAAACTGCATAGTCAAGCTCGGGAATTGATTTGGCGTGTAAGTGAGCTCATGGCTAAGGAAGCAAACGGTGAAAACAATCGCATTCCTTTAAAGAAATCATTAGAAAGGACCGCTGCAGCTTGTGGAGTGTCTATTAGAACAATAAAAAAATTAGGAAAGAGAAAAAAGACATGGTGACTTCTCCAGATGCTGAGTGTTCTTATGTTACGCCAAAAAAAAAAAAAAAAGCCGAAGAAAGTGACTGAGATGGAGGACTTCGATAAAAGTGTTGTGCGGAGGGTTGTGTACAATTTTTATAAGACTGACAATTCTCTGCCAACATTAAAACTGTTGAAAAATAAATTGTTGGAGGCAATTAACTTTCGTGAGAGCATTTCGAGCTTGAGGAAAATCATAATCTCCAAGGGATTTAAGTGGAAGAAAATAGAAAACAACAGGAAGGTTTTGATAGAACGAGATGACATTTGAGCGAAGGGAATTGATTATTTCAAAGCAATTAGGAAGGCCAGATCAGAAAAAAGACCCATTGTATATATGGATGAGTTATATGTGTTATCATCTCATGTGACGAAGAAAGGCTGGTGAGATTAGGCCTACAAGGATACAAGACTAACATCAGCAAGGGACAACGAGCAATTATGATGCGTGCCGGAGGAGAAATGGGTTTTATCCCCAATACAGATTTAATTTGGAAAGCAGGGACAACAGAAGGCGACTACCACGACCAGATGAACCATAAGAACTTTATGACAAGGACCAAGAAGTAGCTAATTCCTAATCTTCCGCCAAAGTCTGTAGTCGTCGTCGACAATGCAACGTACCACAACATGCAAGTGAATAAAGCGCCAAATTCAAAAACTCACAAAGCGGACATGGTGAAATGGCTTTCTGAAAAAAGAATACCACATGATGTGAATATGTTGAAACCTGAACTGTACAAACAAATCAAAATTTATAAGGAACAATACAAATTCTTTGTACTAGATAAACTTCTGGAAGAAAACGGACATTCGGTGATTAGACTGCCACTCTACCATCCAGATTTAAACCCTATCTGGGGTATTGTGAAGAACTTTGTGGCCCAAAAAAATGTTACCAACAAAATTCAGGACACGATACAACTATGCAAGGACAAAATGAATTCAATAACAAAGGAAGAATGGGTCAATGTGTGTAAAAAGATTATTGCGACTGAAGAAGAGTATTATCAAAAAGAATACCTAATTGATGAGACCGCAGAAAGATTTCTCATAACACTCCACGGCTCTTCTGATGAAAGTAGTGACGATAAGGACATTAACAGTAGTAGTTCATCCGACGAAGATTAGCAACTTCTCTGTAAACATATATTTATGATAGGGTATATAATG
>JAGFPH010000001.1:3030586-3070571 GCA_018207615.1 Philaenus spumarius
AGTTTTGAAGTGACTAAAATCAATTACCATTTTACTGGTGTATTTCAATATTAATGTTGGAACCTACCGGTGTACTTTTATTAAACATGTTTGTGCATTTTAGGATAGCGTCGTTTAATTGTTTTAACAATTGATCCCTATCTGTTATTTTTGTTCTCATTTGTGTTGATTTTATGTTTGAGCTGCTTGTTGTAGGTGACTTAGTGTGTATTAGGGGTCTTTTAGGTAGGCCTACAGTATGCATATTCTTTTTATCATAAAACTGCTTTTTGTTTGGATTTCTTAAGTCTGGTTTGTAATTTGTGTTAGTATTACTGCTTTCCTTGTCTGACTCTAGTGTTATTAACTGCTGGTACCTATTTTCTGAGGTGTAACTCTCTGAGGATAATGAAACTTGATCTTGTCTTAATGGCCTACTATTAGTTACTGACAATTTTGGGAAGGCTGTATGGTTATCAGTGTCAATGTACTTTGTCATTTCAGCATAATTTTTTTTGTAAGTTAAATGCTTTTTTGGACCATAATTGATTGGATATAATGATGCTGCAGTGAAATAATCTTCGTTAAAATGGCTCATTCGTAGTTTTATTTTTTTTGCCGCTCAAATTCTGGACAATCTTTATTAATTGATCTATGATGTCCTTTGCAGTGTATGCATTTTGGGACTTTGTCACATAAAGCACCTTCATTTAAATGTGCTTTCTCGCCGCAATTTATGCAGAGTTTATCATTTTTGCACGGGGAGTTGCCAACATGTCCATATGAAAAACATTGGAAACACTGTCGGACTGGTAATATGAATCTATTGACCGGCATTATAACATAGTTTAACTTGATTTCGTCAGGAAGTTCATTTCCTTCGAAAATAATTTTTACAAAATTTGTATTTTGTAGGCCATTGTGGCCTTTCTTTTTAATTCTTATTGCATTTAAAATGGGGAACTGACTTTCGGCATCATCTATTATTTCTTGAACTTCTATCTCAGATTCAATGTATACTACGCCTACAGTTTGATATTTATTAGTAGGTATAAAGATGTTGAAATTTTCTGATAAATTTGAAATGAGCAAGTTATTTGCTCCCTGCCTAGTCTTGCATATGATGGAAATGTTCCTACCTTTTCGAATTATTCTTTCTACCTCATTTCCAAATGTCTGAATAATTTTTCCTACTTTGAAAGGATTAATTTTATCTTTACTTTTGGATATAGCCATAACCTCAAAAGGGCCATCATGATAATGACTGTACCTTCTTTGATTAGGCATAATATTAGTTCTTTCGCTAGTATTAGATCTATCAAGATTGAAAATTTTAGTTTTTGGACTGTTTTCGTCTAAAGGGCTGTTATTCTTTCTTTTATTATTACTATTTTGATTTTCCTGATCATGTATGACCGAATTTTCGTTTTCGTTTAGTATACTTTGAACAGCTCTTTCTGTTTCTAACACTGAATCTTTAACTATTTTATCCAATGGAAGTTTGACTACCATTGGATTATCCATGGCTAGACCTGAAAAATCAGGTCCAGCCGACAAAAGTAATTATTGTTTTAACTCGTCTAAAAATGAGGTATAAGGCCTATCTCTACGAGTAAAATAGATAATTTTATTCTATGAGATTCAAACGTAATAGTAACAGTTGTTAGTTATATAATTCTACATTACCCTTGTTAGTTTACCATTAACGCACATATATTACTACTTTTTTTTAAAAAGAAAAGTAAAAACTTCAAAAATATAAGATTTATAAACACAGCCACTGCTCACTGTACGATATACCACTCGTCACTGAATAAGCGAAGTCATTTGAATCTTTGTGAGTTTGATAGATCAAGTGAGTCATGAATAAGGGAGAGATTTATTAAGACTCTATTTTTTTTATATACTGTATTAAAGACCACTAAAGAATACCGTTGCGTGGCGGCCAATAGGATGGGCGCGCAGCGTTGTCATATCTACTAGTCTCGAACACTCCTGGTACTTACCGCTCGAGGCTTGAGCGCAAAGTTTAAAGAATTATAAATGCATTGAGTCAGCTGCGTTCAGTTAGAAGCGTGGGAAGAACGTAACAACGTCGCACTAAGGCGATTTGAGCGTTCAAGGTCTCAGTGTACACAAGCCTGTCCCTCAACGGTATTCTTTCGTGGTCTTTACTGTAGGTTTAGCATTACAACTCATTCACCATTCTTTTTTTAAGATTCTTCTAGAGATTAATTTATGTAGGTAATTTAGTAATTACAATTTATTTTTAAGTTATTGGTTAAGCAGAGTTTAATCTCAAATTTTAACTTAAGGTATTTAACTTTTTTTTAAAGGGCGGGTGGGTTAACCAGGAATCACCCTTATTGGGGAGAGGAGTATAATGAATTATGTTTTATTTATGCAGCAATATTGAAAAATAGTTTGTAAGTGTAAGGTTTCCATTGTTAACTGTATTAAATTACGACTTTTATAAACTCGTAATATAGAGAATGAGTCGAATTGAAAGAGAACCAAAAGAGTCGTTCAGTTAGGTGAACGGATAAAACAATATTAATCATCATATTATCAAGAAGCTTACTAATAACTTCTAGTTGAATTAAAATACTAAATCCCGATCAGTGGACAACTGAAAAACATGGTGGTGTTGGTGAACCAGAGATCGTGAAGTGTTTCAGAAGGTTTAAGCTGAACATGCAATAATAAAAAGCAACTATAGAGATTTTGTAGAAAATCCAACAAAAACTTCAAAACATTTAACACCTCTGTTAAACTCCACGAAACTGATCCAATTTAGTTCAGCTGATTGTTAGAGGGGACTCAGTCTCATGAATATCATTGTCACACTCACCCGTAACATAGTGCCACATGTCTCAAGTTTAATGTTTGCCACATTACTCGGCCCAAAATTGAGTGACTGGAATCCAGTGCCATTATATGTCTCAGAAAACACCAGACTGTAGATGACACCAACAAGCAAAGCGAAACCAACCTCTTTTGAGGAGTCTAATCCATTTGCTAAATATTTGTAATTCATCGACATGAAATAAGTTTTAGTACAATTTTCTTTCAATCCTAACGTAACAATTTCACTTAAATTTGTCGACGCGTTTCGGAGTTCCTCCATTATCGAGACCTATTTCAGTACTCATAAATTTAGGTGAAAGTGTTACGTTAGGATTGGCAGAAAATTGTACTAAAACTTATTTCTTGGATCCTAGTAGATATAATAATTTGTATAATAATTTCATCGACATGAACTTATTCTATAAGAATGTTTAAATGTTTAATGAAAAATGTTTAATAATTTAAATGAAACAACCATCAACTAACTAAGGTGTTTAAACGTTCTAGCAATAGTGAATTTCCAATGTTCCAGGTAGTGAACTTCTCCGGTTTGAATCATATTATTTTACTGATATATTTTATATGAGGAAGTAGAAAATACTTTTAAAGATTATCTTAATAACAAAACTCACATGGTTCACTCAAAACATTTAAAAGTAATATAATAAAGTACCTTATATTTTCAATCAGTGACCTCTTTTTGTTACTTATTTTCCGCGTTTCGGGATGTCTACCCTGTCATCAGAAATCTCTCGTTGAATAGAGGTTGTCAAAACATTAAGTAAAAAAACTTAAAACACAGTTAGTGTGTGTGTGTGTGTCAACGTCTGTTAGCCATAAGGATAGCCTACACCCATTATTATCTCTGCCTACACCTATTAACTGAGTTTTACTAACAAGAGATTTCTGATGATGGGTAGACATCTCAAAACACGTCAAATAAGTACCTAACAAGAAAGAGGTCTCTGACTTATAAGGTATTGTACTGTTACGGTATTAGAGACCTGGATACTGGTACTAGAAAATATATAAAATATAAACAAAGTGGGATCATTTAAAACTAAAATTAAAGATAAATGTATGCCAAAGAAGTCATATTATTGTACTGCTTTTTTCTGATCAAACATGTTAAGTTAAATGTCTATTGATATTTAAAATTTAGATTTTTGGATAGACTGTGTTTATTTTAAGTATTGTTTGTTGGAATTGGAATTATTCATATAATTACAGCATATACAGAATAACAGAACATAAAAATTTGTTCAAGATGTAAAGTTGACGTTGCTGTTTTGTAAAAAACTCAGCAGAAAATGATTCTGATTCTGTTGATTGTTCAATCTACAAAATCATCTATGACTTGATTATACGGCTATGTTTTTCCCGGCAGTTTTTCAGCAAATCCCGCCAAATGTTGTTTCTTTTCTTCCTGTGTTGTGTGTTCTGATTTTCTGTTTTATGCTAAGTGCTACAATTATAACAACTAATAAACTAAGTGTTTTTAAACCTGTAACTATTACACTTTCAATCAACAAATAAGAGTATGGAGGGATTTGATGATCAAGGTGTTTTTTTCTCGGATAATTTTGCCAACGATGATAATCAGAGTGGAATTCAAATCAATTTGCAAGCTGTCAAAAGAAGATTTAAGGAATTCTTGAGACAATTTCATGAAGGAAATTTCAATTATAAATACAGGTATGGCAAACGCAATAGAACAAAGTTTTAAACACATCATTTGTAATTGATGGTGACGTTCCTTTGCTAATATTTTTTGTATGTTTGTGATTCTATACCATATTATGGGCGTAACTTTACTATTCGACTCTAGCCTAATATTTTTTCAGACAACGACGTTGTTTTACATTCTACTGTTAAATGTTGAATACAGGTAAACATCTGTGACTAAATAGGTTAGGTCAGAACCTTTTAGGTATTTTTTAAATTAGTATTTTTGCATTTATGTTGGCTCTAGGTTAGCCTAGAGTCGAATAGTAAAGTTCCGCCCATATTATGGCAGAAGTGCCAACTATGAGCAAAAAAGCTAGCTCTAGAAAGTATTCTTTAGGAAACAGAGTAACTTAGCAAAATCTAAGAGAATGTGGGCTAAGTTATAACTTCAGACTATTTTTTTTTAACTTTCTATGGGGGCATCATGGAGCGGCATAAATTTACTTTACGACCCTCAGCTGATATATTTGCAGACGATTACCTTTTTTAACATTCTACTATTAAATGTAATCGCATATGCGATGTTTAAGAGTTATATTTCTGCAGACAGCGACATTGTTTTACATTCTACTGTTAAATGTTGAATACAGGTAAACATACTGTAACTAGGCTAAATAGGTTAGGTTAGAACCTTTTAGGCTAGATATTTTTTTTTATTATTTTTGCATTTCTGTTGCCATAGGTTAGCCTAAAGTCAAATAGTAAAGTTGCTTTATTATAGTAGGCCTACAGAGTTTCATAGCGATATCGACTCAAACAAACCTTCGGCAGAGTTGTCAAATGAACTATCTAGTCGTGTATCAACTGCGCAGTACGTGTAGATAGAAGCTCGGAAATCGGATTTTGTTTGTTTATCGACTAATTGTTATTCATTTTTAGCTTCAGTTTAGATCAGTTTATTTTTATTTGTTTTTGTAAATGATTGTTCATTTTTGAAGTAATTATAAGTGAACTTAGCAATTCAAGTGCTATTAGAGGAGTGTGTTTGAAAAATAAATAATGACTTTTAGAGACTTTCAACTGTAAATTTTTTCTTTTTTCCCCTTGTATATAATATGTGTGTAAATTTTTATCCTTTAGTATAACAAAATTAAAATCATAAATATTGGGCCTAGACAGTACTTTTATATTATCTTTAGAGGCAAGTTTTTCTTTGTGCAAAAACCCACTTTTTATAAAAAACTGAGTTATTTTTATTTTATAGACAACAATTTTTTTTACAGCAAAGTTAGCATTAGTCTTATGTATATTTCTATTCACCATACAATTGTGCAACATTTGGTTGTAATATTGGAATTTCTTCAGTGATTTTTTTACTTATTTTGAGTGAATGGTTTTAGAAAAAAAAACAAATTCAATTTCTACTTTGGTCAACAAAAAAAAAGTATAAAAAATTATAAAGTAGCCTAAGCCTGTTAAAGCTATTGGCTACTGTAAACAGCATGTAATTCTGATTAAAATGATGTATAATAATTCTTACTTTCTAGTATTTTTTAATGATTTTAGTTAATAAAGCATACACGGAACCTAAAAAACCTTTAGCGCTAAAGAGCAAAATAGTCAGCACTTGGAGGGTTAATGCTTGCATTTCTGTTGGCGTAAGGTTGTAATGTTTTGTAAATTCCTGCCTGATGGAGCTGATGGAATCATTTTTAATCACTGCTAAACTCTAAAAATAACTAATTTACATATACTTAATTGTATGTTTACACCATCCTTTTTTTCCATTTGTGTTGCATTGCGATTTGGTTAACGGAAATTGAGAACACCTGAACCCCAATGGGCCTGTTGGAATTGTCCGGTTTTGTTTCCTTCACGTTTTCCATCCGTTTTGCGGGAAGGAAGCTACCGCAACAAGTGTTCGGTGAAACTGATACCAGGTCCTTCAGAAAGAAGGAAGGATTAGATTCAACAGCTAGGCACAGTAGTGTTGTTGCCACCTGTTGGTTGCGTTCATCCGTTTTCGTTATTTCGAAGGAATTATATTTCTTCTCTACCTTTTTTCATGACGATGCGGTACTAACGGACAGACTGTGGGATGACAATACGGACAGTTCGAACAACCTACCCCTTACGTTCTTAGAAGAAAACGGAATCGTAACACAACGAAAAGAAAAACTGGTGTTGTTGTAAACGTACACTAAGAAGTAAAGTCAGTGATTTTTTTCTGACAATGTGCACTGAATTGACTTTAGGATGCAATGTTCCTAAATTGCCTCATGAACAACAAGCAACATCATGAATCATGAATTAATTGCTTTACATCATTTGGTGTAGATATGAAGCGTGTTGTTCGATTTAGCGCTAGGCGAAATCTGCCGTATGCCGCGTCAAGGACTTATGCCTTAACAAGTCAATACTTTGATATTATTCATGAAATCCGCCTATTCCGAATTCCCGCCAAACTGAACAGTGTTCGGTCCCAATTAGTTCGTAATAGCAGGACTCTACTGTAGGCCTACTTTAAAAGTGATCGGTATGATTTCAAGAAATAGTAATAAAGAAAGTCGTAGCAAACGTAATAATGGATTCGATGGAATTAGAAATAAATACCGAATGAAAAAGTACGATGGCATAAATTTACTTTACGATCGCCTGCTGATATGCAGATGACGACTTTTTTTAGGAAATGGAGTAGTGATACCAATCTAAGCACATTAAGTTATAGGCTACTATTGAATGTTAAATTCAGGTAAACATACAAAAGACTATAAGTTAGAACTTCAGGCTTTTTTAAATTTTCATCAATTAAAAATAGATGTAATGAATAAATTTCGGCCCTTGTTAAACACGTAGGATTGAGCCAATGTATTAAATCGTGAACATTGATGTACATCAAATATTCGTAGTTTGATTTGAAGTAAAGTACGGTGGACATTTACTATAATTTATGTTTTACAAAATTTCATAAAGTGCAAATTGTGTGTGTTCCTGTTTTGTTACATATAATATTTTTTTTATTTGTAGGATTAGCGGAGTCAGACAATCATGTTTATTTATGTTCGTATGCCCACAGTCAGATGTCATTGAAAAGATTAGTCGAATATTTCTCCGAGATAAATAAGTTGTGATTTCAGTTTAAATTTAAAGTGTTTTATTTTATTTTCATAATTAATTACGGTACTTAAAATTTGGTTAATCATATTTTATGTTTTCATTTATATAAGACGTTTAGAAATAGAACAGTACATTAAAATTATTTATTAGAGCATTTTCTAGCGTATTCGTTTGTACCTCTGCCGCAATAAGGCGTGGGGTCCTAATGTGAACTTTCGCCAGTACGGTTATGATTTAGAGTTTTTTTGTACTTAGGTTGGCAACTCTGCCACAACATGATGTGAAGGTATATAAATAAATGGAGGTGTACATTTTACTTCCATTATTTTTATAGAAGATAAGTGACAATCAATGTTAATGTAAATTAAACAATTTCATATTTTAAAATAAATTTAAATAGGAAATTTAAAAATAAAGTATAATCAAATTGAAGCCTACCCTAAACTAACCCTTTTGCTTAAGTCGTCCTCTTCTTGTTAGCATTCGTTTTTCCTTATGCTAATTGTCTCAAATATGTTGAAACAGTACAAAATTATTATAAATTGATTTAATTTGTAGGTTTTACAAAATGTAACCTATATCAAAAGATATTTAAAACTCATCCTTGTGAAACTATATAACATCGGTACAAATAAACTAACCTTGCTTTGCTTACATATTTTCTAGTGACATACTGTATACATTCATCAACATTAGGCAGAATCGGTTCTTAATTAAAAAACAACCCTTGTATTCTTAAAAAAAAAACTGATTTCATAAAAAGTAGTGATATCTATATTACTAATTAATCTATATTAGAATTATATTTGGTAATTCTTCGGTATAGTGGCCTCAACTACAAACTTTTTCATATTGACACACAGTCAACTTTAGTGCTGAATTTAGTGAATTAGTGTTATTTGATAAGAATTGAAGGTCGGAAAGTCAACTGCGTCGTTGTACGAGCGGCACAACATAAAGTAGAGGAGGTCAAAGTAACGTCTGTTCAGATAACGTCGATTAGTTCAGTTGATGATCGAGTAGCATATTTTGTGTTTGTGATGGTTGTGAACATAACATTACACCTTTCATAGAGTTATCTGCATCCGAAGATTTATTAATAAAATATTTATACGATCACTCAGTTTTACCAAAAAGTAAAAATTGCCCAGTTTGTGGATCGGACATGTGGTTAGAGGAGAGGAAACACAACTTTCGATGTAAAAAACATGTTGAGAAATTGAATAGCCATAAGAAAACAGTGCAATGCGACAAAAGAGTGTCACAGTTTGCTGGTACTTGGTTTGAAGGTAGTAAATTGTCAGTAAAAGTAATTTCTAGGTTTGTTGCCTTTTGGTGCCTTTTAAACCCAGCAAGGCACGATGTTTTAATGAAAGAGTTCATATCTAGTGAAACAGTGGTGAACTGGTCAAATTTCATATGGGAAGTGTGTTTTAATTTTTTTTTTTTTAAAGCCAAGCCCATTATAATACTCGTTTACATTTCCTCTGGTGCGCAATTAGTGAGCTTTACAGTAGCGAAACCCCATCAAAGGATTCTACTGACACTGTTGCTATACTCATTCTGATTCAGATTACTAAGGTAATGAAAAAGTTTGTAGTTGAGGCCAATATACCGAAGAATTACCACAAATTTAAAGAAAACTGATTTACTATCCTTGCTAATAGTTTTGAATGAAGAAATAGTCTACTAAAACATTACGTACTAATTCACACATACTTTTTTGTGCAGCCTCTTGAGTATATTTATTTGTTTTTAATGGCTTGATTCTATTGATGCCAACTCGTTCTTCATATAGCTGGATACTTTATCTCTTATAAAGTTACTAGCTGAATACCCGTGCAACGCTACGGGGAATTTTTTTGAATCACTATGTTACATAATTAGGCTAATTGTACTTTTTTTTTGTGTGTTTAACGTCCTGCTGTTTTGCACTTAAGGCTAATGAAGGCGGGACCTACAGTTAACGAAAGTGAATTATTATCCGTATTTTCAATTACTTAGTTTGGTACTTATTGTTAACTGGCTGCCCGTCGATCGCCTTCGTCACGATAAGTGGGCTGAATGAATTAAATCAATTAAAAATAAAGAATTCAGAGTGAAGAGTGTCTCTTCTTTTTCAACCGCTAAATCTACAGACTGGAAAATCACAGTCTTAGCTGGGTGTTGCAGGTCGACCAGATACGTCTTTAATATGCGAATGCGTAGATCGGGATAAATTTGATCAGCCCTTTACGTCTTAAGTCTTGAAATTAATAAGTCCAAAATATCAGCTCTATATAGCTTTAAGGAAAAAATACCAATTATATTTATTGTTTTTAGGGGTTGTTATATTTTCACTCCTTCGCAGCCCCCTCACATAACAAAATGTAAAACTGGTTTACTTTTTATTTGTTTTTAAAGAAATAAATGTACCAAATTTCAGCTATCTAGCTTTTAGGAAAGTATAACACACAATATTTATTGTTTTAGGGGTTGTGTCAACCCTTTAAAGCCAAATATTTAAAAAAATTCTTAGTGCGCCTGTGGCGCCTATGAGCAATATGTGTACAAAATTTCAGATTCCTAGGCGGTATTCATAATATTTATAGTTTTAGGGGTTGTTACTACATTTTCTTCACCCCTTATCAGAACATGACAAAATGTAAAACTGGTTTATTTTTTATATGAATCTTGTAAGAAATAAATGTAGAAAATATCTTCTCTCTAGCTTTAAGGAAAGTATAAAAATGCATATTATTTAGGGGTTGCTATCACATTTTCACTCTTTAGCAGAATGTAAAAAAAAAATTAAAACTGGTTTACTTTCTATATGTGTTTTTCAAGAAATAAATGTACCAAATTTCAGCTTTTTCTATCTTTAAGGAAAATATAACAAACAATATTTATTGTTTTAGGGGTTGTTTCAACCCTTTAAGACCAAATATTTTAAAATCATTTCTTAGTGCGCCTCTGGCACCTATTATTAATATGTGTAGGCTACCAAATTTCATGTTCCTAGGCGATATGCAATCAATATTTATAGTTTTAAGTGTTGTTTCAACCCTTAAAGGTCAAATATTTAAAAAATATCTTCTTGGTGCGCTTATAGCTCATATGAGAAATACTTGTACCAAATTTCACGTTCCTATGCGGTAGGGGTTTTGAGATCTATAGCAAAGAATATTTAATGTTTTAGGGGTTGTTTCAACCCTTGAAGGCTAAATATTTTAAAATCCTTTCTTAGTGCGCATCTAGGGCCTATGAGCAATACATGTGCCAAATTATATGGGTTTTGAGATACTGTGATGAGCGAGTGAGTGATTTAGTCAGTGGTATTTCAGCTTTATATAAATAGTAGATTGTCTTTACTAAGTGGTGGCTTAAAAATGAAAATTTTCTAGGGATGCATTGAAGAGGCAGTATAATCTGGGGCAGTTTTGGTTAGAAATAAATATTGAAGATCTGGCCAGTTTTGATGAAAATCTTGGTGATAAGATATATAAACAACCTGCAGAACATATTCCAGTGGTAAGTCAAAGGCCCTGTTTTCTTTCCTTTTAGATTATAGAAACTTCAACTTATTACATAATCATTGTTGATCAATATTTTATTTGTTTTCTTTACATTAAGTTATTTAATAATTCTGGATTTTCTGTTGTGGGTATTAAAACAATAAACAATTTTAAATATGCACAATATAGTGAGTCATTTTAAACCAAAATTACCCCATTACCTAAAAAAAACTCTTATAAGCTAGGGATTGGGTGAGTATGTTGTATTTAGCTATTGTTAATAACACACTAAAAGTCCTCACAAAAAATCTGTGCTATGGCCACCATCTTGGAAATTTCGTCCAAAATCCTTGTTATACTTTAAAATAATTTCATAGAGTGTTATTTAATATTATAGTTTATACATGATTGTTTGCCTCCTGAACTGTAATTAGTAATAAACTAGGTTACGTACCTTGCGTACCGTCAACAGTTCTGTCCTTTAATTGGCGACGACCGGTTTCGGAAGCTTACGCTTACATTGTCAAGTCATGAGAAATAAAAACACAAACAACAAAAAGCACACCTAACACTAAATAAAATAACACATGTCTAACGTCAATAAATAAAAAACATAAAACAAACGACACACTTCACACATGCTGGCCAGCTACAGTAGTCGTACGAAACTAACCTCCATGTGATTGCTACCTCTACCCTACCCCCACTTGCTCGCTGCTTATCTTATTCCCTGGGCTCGGTGTATTTATGCGGTTAATGGTGTTGAACAACACGTTAGAACTATATTTTAATTTCTCGTTGAGCGTGTTGTCGGCGTCGTATTTAAATGCATTGTATATGCGCATTTCCTCCAAACTTGACATAAAAGGAGACTTCCGGCATTTGTGTAGAATATCCATGTTGGTATTGATATCTGCGACGTTGTGGCAATTTTGTACGAGGTGCTCGGCAAACTTAGATTTTTGTGTTAACTGCGACTTTCTAGGGATATGTTCGCGAAATCTAGTTTTAAATGCCCAACCCGTTTATCTGATGTAGAATTTAGGGCAGCCCGAACACCTGGCCAGCATGCGTGTGTTTTATGTTTTTTATTTATTGACGTTAGACATGTGTTATTTTATTTAGTGTTAGGTGTGCTTTTTGTTGTTTGTGTTTTTATTTCTTATGACTTGACAATGGAAGCGTAAGCTTCCGAAACCGGTCGTCGCCAATTAAAGGACAGAACTGTTGACGGTATGCAAGGTACGTAACCTAGTTTATTAATATCATAGGGTAACATTTATTCAACAATTCTTTATTTATTTATATACTACAATACACCACCTCTTAAGGTCTGTCTCTAAAACCTCACTTAATTAGATAAACGAATGAATGGAGGACAGAAATTTACATTTAATGTTAATTAAAATGATTAAATTAAAATACAATTCAAATTCACACAGGCTAGCTCAAATAAATTATCTCTTGTCTATTTTGGATATGATTGTCTCTTAATTGCACAATAGCTTATCTAGGGTGGTTAGTGCCGACTTTTCCCAATTAATATTAAACAAACGTAGATTCTTATATACAAGATTGATTTTTTTTTTAAATTTGGAATTACAGTATAGTAAGTGTAGGTAGTACAAATTGGAAATTGATGTGAGTGTTGGTGTTTATGCGTGTAGAATTGGAAGCAATTGGGAAGCACATAGTATTTAATGAAAAGTTCGACATGTATTTATCAGTTTGTATTCATACAGGGTGTCTAGCAACAAGGAAAATAGGGAAAACCTGGAAAAGTCAGGGAATTTAACTTTTCTGGAAAAATCAGGAAAAAGTCAGGGAATTTAGGTTAAGGTCAGGGAAAAATAACATTTCTAAAGAAAATAGTTAAAAATAACTATTTTAATTTTTAATTGAGAAAATAAACATTAAAGATAAGATGAACTTCTAAATTAATCAATAAGAAAACTATGTATTCTTATACGTAAAAACAATTATCGGCAAGTTAAGCGTGTGATTGTGGCAGCTTGTTCCAATGTACTTGCCATGATATGACTTTGAAACCTTTCTCTAACGTTCTATTTCTAAAAATGTTAGTTTTATAGTTAAATGTTTTCAAATTTGGGTATCTTCGTATCAATTAATTAAATATTCAATGCAAATCTGTACTGGTAGCTGGATTACAAAAACCAATTACTGTAGTTATTTCTTCTGTTATAATGTAATAATATATAATTTGAGTAATTCAATATTTATAGTCATAAATGCGTAATTTGCAACTGCTGGTGGTTGGTACATTAACATAGATAGTATTAAATATTGAACTGTTATAATATTACCGTGTTTAATTAAATATTTAATTAATTCCCTAAAAAATTATTTGCTCACCCAATATAATTTGATTGATTTACTAAAATTAAATTAGCATGGTTTTGGTTGTGCTTTTTTCTAAAATTGGTCAGGGAAAAAGTTATTTAGTCAGGGAAATGTCAGGGAAAAGTCAGGGAATTTCAAAAGGTTATATCACTAGACACCCTGTCATAGTCTATGGTGGTTGTATAAATATTTAAGGTGAAGTTCTTCAAATTTGGTGATTAAAAAAAATATTATGGAAATAATATCACCAATGAAATGATTATTAGCTTGGATTAATCTCACCCAGTTTTAATGTTCTCTTCTGGTGATGTGGACAGATAATTGTTATAGATTCATAATATCGCACTTCACTGTACCGAAAGTTAATAAGGCTAACGTTGAACAATATCTGTACTAGTAGTATCAGCGTTGGTCTTCTGGTGTTTTAGAAGTAAACTGGTAACAGTCTGCCTTCTTTGAGGTCTCGGCAACAATTAAATTTTTTAAATCACTCTGGGCTTGGCTAAGGCCTTCAGGAAATGGTATTTGGTGCCTTATGAATTTTACATCTTCTGGGGCATTTGATTGTTTTATTAAATTATGTGTTTTTGAATATTGGGTGTTGTTTTTGTGTAATTTTAATTAATGTATTAAATAATTTGGTTTTATAATTATAAAAATGATAAAAGGAATGAGAAATTTAATTAAATAAATATATTAAAGAAAAATACCTAAATAGCTCCTTGTACAATATTTTCTTATGATCTAACAACTATGACTAAAAAATACACTTACATTTGCCAAATGGGTTACAAGAATTCATAGACCAATCACAGCGATCGTTGGGTTTCGTGGGAGGAGTCTAGCAAAACTTGGAGAACTCGTTTTAACAAATATTTGTCCTTCAGATTGACTTTGTCTAATTTTATCGTCTCAACGGTACTTCTTCTGAATTTTTGTCAAAGACATTTTGTATGTAAAATGTTCCGTTCTATACGACGGTCGTGTTCATTTTTTAATTTGAAACTTAGTTTCTTTGCAATCAAACTTTTTATTTCTTATTTGGCCTAGCCTTTGACAGACTTGCCTATTTTCTGTCGGATTTGAAATATGAATTTTGGGTGATTGTTTTGTTATTTCTGTGATATTATAATTTTGATGGATTGGTTGATTAATTTAGAAATATTTTGATGTAGGAAAGATATAGATACAAGGTCGACAAGTAATTTTAATTGTTAAATATGTTGTCGAAAGTCGTGTTTTTGGAGATATTTGCTAATTCGGTGTTTGCGATTATGGCCGATAGATGTCGTTAGCGTTGATTGTAAATAAATGGAATTCCTTTGAAGGTTTTTCTGTCTCTCTCGCACTCATGCGTGTTTAATTTTAAATGATGTGATTTCTTATTTGGTCGATTTACTACTACCTATTTGAAATTAATATTTTGAATTGTTACAATACCTATAGGTTTACATAGTTATCTCGGGGTAGGTGTTGTGCTGTCTCTGATATCAATTTTTTAAAATGTACATTATGACAAGTTAATTTAAAAATTTAAAATACATTTTATTATAATTTTGAAATTAACAAATTGATAATGTCTATTAATAGTTTTATTGAATTATTGATTATTATTTACCACTTATCATTCTTTCTTCTTATTTGAAATTGTTTTTATAAATTATATTAAATATCTTACGCAAAATTTATTACTTGCATAACTAACTTATTTACATCAAAACCTACTAAATTTTAATTATTACATTAATTATTGGTAGTTAGTTATTTAAAGGTTGTTACCTAGATTACTTTACTTTATCATCCTGAACTTATATTACAGATAGAATATTTGTGTTGTTATTTACCACTTATCAGGCTTTCTTCTTTTATAATTATATATTTCTTCTAATTCTTTGGTACTATCGTCAATTTACAGTAGTTACAACTTCAACCATTGCATTGCCCTTTTTATTTTACTTTCTCACTATACTATAGTATAGAGAAAGTATAGTGATCGCAAAAAAAATCGATGTTGAGATTTTTGTGGAAATATCTGTTTTGGGATCCCCTGAGCCCAAAAAATTGTTTTTTACAAAATGTCTGTATGTATACAAAGCTAGAGCGAAAACTATTCGATCGATTTCAAACAAATTTGCACCAGACATGACAAGTAGGCCTGTATTAATGCACGAAAAACGGTTTTGAAAATTTTTGAAAAACAACCCCCTTTTTGGCCAAAAAACCCCCAAAAAATCAGTTATTATTTTCTTATAAAAAAACGGCTCTAACGATTTTGATCAAATTTGGCTTGTTTGTAGCTCTTAATGTACCCTACCATATTCAGAAAACCGTATCTTTCTAAAAATTCTAGTTTAGCTAATAATAATAACTGATTTTTGGGGGCTTTTTGGCCAATAAGGGGGTTGTTTTTCAAAATTTTTCAAAACCTTTTTTCGTGCATCCAGACAGTACGCCTGCATAGATGCATGAAAAAAGGTTTTGAAAAACAACCCCCTTTTTGGCCAATAAAAACCTCCAAAAAATCAGTTATATTTTTTATAAAAAAAAAACGGCTCTAACGATTTTCATAAAATTTGGCTTATTTGTAGCCCTTAATGTACCCTACCATTTGCACAAAACTGTATCTTTCTAAAAATTCTTGTTTAGCTAATAATAATAATAACTGATTTTTGGGGTTTTTTGGCCAAAAAGGGGGTTGTTTTTCAAAATTTGTCAAAACGTTTTTTCGTGCATCTATACAGGCCTAATAGACGTGTTTTGTGCAAATTTGTTCGAAATCGATCGAATAGTTTTCTCTCTAGCTAATAATAATAATATTTAGTTAATCTCCTACTTTAATATCACCTCTCCTACCCCACCTACAATTAACTATGAAGTCACATTGAATCTGTTTAATAATTTAAATATGTTTGTGAGAAAGTATGTGCCAGTTCCTGGTACCGTTTATTTCTTGAAAATTTTAACAATTCCAATCTTTCCTCTTATTGTATCATAATATGTTTTTTGTTTCTTCTTATTCATTCATTGGATTTACTTGACTTTTATCACTGGTGTAATTTCTATTCTCTTCTTTATTTTTTTTAATTTGAAATTGTTTTTATAAATTATAATTAATCATCTTTTATGCAAAATTTATTACTTGCATAATTTATTTACATCGAAACCTACTAAAATTTTAATTATTACATTAATTATTGGTAGTTAGTTTTTTAATGGTTGTTACCTAGGTTACTTCACTTTATCCATCCTGAACTTATATTACAGATAGAATATTTGTGTTACTATACATAACTCAAAAACTATTCATGCTATAAAAAAAATGTTAAAAAAAATATATTTTTTTTTTATAAAAAGAGCTACAACTTATGTATTTAGCAATTGTCAATACAATTAACATTTTAGCCATAAAATGCAATATTTGAAAAATAATTTTGATAATTTGTAAAAAAAAGAAACACTAATAATTACCGTTAAGGGAAGTTATAAAGTTATTTTTAACAAAAACATTTTTGTTTTAATTTAAAGATTGGAATTTCCTGAACATTTTCATACCAATAACATAACTTTTCTCTTTTCATTTATATTTTATGTGAATTTTTAAATGTTACATTGCTGATGCTATCGTTGCATTCGCTACCAAGCTAGGCTACCATAATAAACTCCTACTGGTACAAACATGGTATTTGGTATGTATGTTGCATTTATCTACTGGAAAAATATAATAAAAGTCCTCGCAAAAAAAAACCTGTAATAGGCAGTTATCTTAAAAAATGAATATTAAATTTTACAAGATTTACGAAATTAAATATAAAGAAGTGGAAATAATTTAATATCATCTAAAGTAAAAAACAACCACCTTTAATAATTTTTTTGCTAAATTATCACAATTAACATAACATGGTATACTTTATTATTTTGCAGTTTTGTAAAGCACTTTGTGGTAATTTTGTTTATGTAAATTATGTAGTAATCTTGTTTTTGTTTTATTTTGTGTTGAGAAATGGCAACTTTGTAAACTATATGTTACCATGGTTATGTACCATTATTTCGTTTATATGTATATATGTGTTCGCACTCTAGCGGCCGTATTTTAAGTTCGATTTGGTCCAAATTTGATACACGTGTTGGTTGTCTATGTCGCTCGGACGAGTTCGTTAGCCAAAAAATACAACAACCGGAAGTACGTTTTATGACTGGAAGTAACTATTTTTTGATATTTTTACTACGAGAATGATTTTTTTTAGAGTTTTTTCTAAAAATATAAATGTAGGATGATATTCTACACATTTTGTTTTTTTACGCAACGTTATAGCTCGCTTGGTTCCCCCAAAATCGACCAAAATGTAAAATACCATAAAAGTACCCGGTTCGAAGCCAAGTAGTGCCAAACTCGCGAGGCCACTAGGAGGAAACAAATTCTACTAATATATTGTGTACACACAGACAGCTGTTCAACGCCTTCGTGAGTAGACCTATTTCCCAAATTGTTGGTTGAAACCCTAAAACTTACGTCAGCGGTCCATGTGGTCGAATTATTTTACTTGTTCGACCGAATATATTCAAAATAGGCCTACTCAATGAAATAATTTTGTTAAACCTCAAGACTATTTTTTAAATTATTTATAATCGTCACATTTAGCGTAAAAAAGTATTTTCAAAGCTCTAAAGCTTTGACAAAATAAATTGATTGATTATTCTGATCAATAATTATGTTCAACTCAATGAAAAATTTTGATTTTAATTTTAACAGTTTTTTCCTTACTCTCTGGTTAATTCCGAACAAAATGATGTATAAGTATTGTGTTTACTGTTTATAGCATTTTTTTGTCAAATTTACAAAAATACTTCTTCAAACAGTAATATTTGAATGTTATCTGGTCGAGGAGCCAAGAGTCAAATAGAGTGCAAAAGGTTAATAGATCACCATGAGTTCCAACATAAATTTCAAAACAAAAAAATCAATACAGTAAAACAAACCATGGGTAAAACTCAGTAGGAGTTTATTATGGTAGCCTAGCTTGGTAGCGAAATGCAACGAGCATCAGCAGAGTAACATTTAAAAATTCATATAAAATATAAATGAAAAGAGAAAAGTTGTGTTATTGGTATGAAACTGATCAGAAAATTCCAATCTTTAAATTAAAACAAAAATTTCTTTATAACTTCCCTTAACGGTAATTAGTGTTTTTTTTTTTCCAAATTAATTATCAAAATTCTTTTTCAATATTGCATTTTATGACTGAACGGTAAATTTTATTGAAAATTGCTAAATTAAAAAGTTGTAGCTCTTCTTGTGACAAACATTTTTTATTGTAACATTTTAAGTATAACAAGAGAAAAGAAGAGTCATGTTTTATATGGGGGGAAAACTGGTTTCTGGACGCCGTTTTCCAAGATGGCGGCCGTAGCACAGGTTTTTTTTGCGAGGACTTTTAGTATGTTATTACAGTGGCTAAATACAGCATACATACCAAATCCCTATCTTGTAAGAGTTTTTTTAAGGTAATTTGCCTTACATGACTTGACTAATATTAATGTTTCGCAAAAAAAAAAAAAAAAAAAAACAAGCTGTGAAAATTTAATAATTGATTATTAAATGCTTTAATTTTTATTAATTTTTAATATAATAAAAAATTTGAAAATTTAAGTATCAAAACTAACGAGAAACTTGATAGGCCTACTACAATTTTATTACCTAGTTAAAGTCTACATAAGTCCTAGTTAGTTAAAGCCTTCATAATAACAGACTATAATCAATCAATCAAACCATTCCATAGAAACTAATTACGGTAGAATCTTAAGAGTCCAAAGAAAATATTTGTTATATCGGAATATTCTTAAAACCGCTCGGAGGTTCGTTATATTGAGGTGCAGCTATTATTCGCTACTAAAGGTTTCATCAAACCAATTGAGAACCTCTGTGCAACGAATATATCAGAGTTTAACCTGTATTTAATTAATGATTTCTACATCCAAACTGACAGTACTGTATTAAAAATGATAGACATACATTGGAAATACAGGATAATTTCAAAAAAGTAAATATGTGATTAACATATTAACTTTGTTATGTATCTTTAATTTTTTACTGAATCAATGTTTCATCCATTTTATAACAACCTCTTATAAACATACTGTAGCTCACCTTTCGTAGTCTTTTTGTAAAATTTAGAAAGTCCACCTTCATCCCCGAACTTATCTTTATTAATCGTGGCTAGTGTGAAGGGAGTAATGTTAAACTCCTTTGCAATGTATATTTTCTTTCTTTAACACCCTACGCTTAAACTCCACTGTAAGAGACTTCCTCGAATTTTTTTCCACTATCTTAAACTGCAATAAAATAACACTTTCACTAGTTCTCTTTTCAAATCACACTAAGCGTCTTGACAAAACAGTACGCTATTACACTGACCGGTGGTTGGAGGAAGTGGGAAGAGGGACAGAAGGGGGGGGGGGTTTCTTTTCATGTCGAGATAGGTGCATCTTTGTGTTGATGTCGAGACATGCATCTGAGTCACTACAAACTGTAGCCTACTGTTCAGTTTTTGTAAAATGTGTTTTATTTCGATATGTAGGAGTTTTGTATTTAGATATTTGTGATATAGTAGTTTTGTGCTCTATCTTAAGCCAAAAAAATCGTTTTATAAAAGTTATAAGCCAAAATATTAACTTAATTAAGGGGTGTTCTTAGCATGACTTTGAAGGATATTAAAAAAAAATTGTTATATCGGGGAAAGTGTTATTTCGGAGTGCGTTACACCAAGGTCTAAACTTTATTATTAAAACAGCGGCTATCTTAGGCCTATGAAATCACTTTTCCAATCATGATTTAGATTTTGTTTTCGTTAATTTTTTATATTTAGTAAAAAAATGAGTTATGAATTTAATGAGGTCTGGGAATATTTATTGAAGAGGATTTTATGGTTACATATTTTATTATTTTTTTTTTTAGAAACAGCTTTAGGTTTGCTTGGTTAAATGAATCAAATAACCCTATGTATATATGTATATACTTATAATTTTATCTATTTTTGATACAAAAATAATACCAAATGAATGCCCATGTCCAAATGAACTGGGTAAAGTTTTAACACTAATTTTATTAATTTTGACAGTGTTAATTAATTGTATTAATCTTAGCTGGAAAGTTGTAAAGATGGTATATTTTGCTTGTTTTCATTCCCTGTTAAATTATGGTGCTGTATTGTGAGGGAGTGCTCCTGCCGTGGAATCTGTGTTTAAAATGCAAAAAAAGCAATTCGGATTATTTGTTGTGTTCCTTGTAGAAACCAACTCAAGATGGCCTGTCGGCCATTGTTTAGAAAACTGCAACTAAAACAAATGCAATGTTCCAAATGCAAGACAAAAAAAAGGTGTTGATTCTCTGCAACTTAAAATTGTTTAACAAATTAGCACTAGGAATTAAAAAAAGCGTAATCATATTAGGTTTAAGCTCAAACAAAAGTAATTTTTCCTCAAGAAGAATTATTATTCAGTTTGTGAATATTTGGAAGACGTGTGCCCCTAAGGAAAAGAGAAAATCTGTTTGATTTATTTAGTTATATTAATAATGTCTGATATTGTTGATTTATTGTGTTTATTTAAAAGAGCAACTCAACCACTTTTTCCTACAAGTGTTCAATGTGAGCACCATTCATTACACTGTTCACCTCGAGTCGATAGCCGAGTTCGTCCTAAACCTTGTTCATTGTTTCTGGAGTAATTGTGGAACAACTGTTTCAATCATGTTTCTTAAGTTGGTCAGCTGGTAGTCGAGGCACATACACATGATCCTTGATGAACCTCCAAAGGTAAAAATCGTATGGCGTCAAATCAGGTGATCGTGAAGGCCATGCAAAAAAGCTCTGTCATGTGGCCCCTTGCGGCCAATCCAGTGGTCGGCTACAACATTTAACCAATCGCATACTGAGTCGTACCAGTGAGGCGGCGCACCATCTTGCTGTCAAATAAAGTTCTGTGGTTCAGCTTCTTCCAATTGATTAAAGAGCCAAAGTTGTTGTGCATCAAGATAAGAAACACCAGTTACTGTTGCTTCAGTAAAAAATAAAGGCCCATAAACTTTCTGACGGGATATGGCACAAAAAACATTCAATTTAGGGGAGTCTCGTTGCAACTGTACTATCTCGTGGGGATTTGCGGACTCCCCTCTCTTCATCACTGAAGACAACAGGATCCAGGAAACCTTCATCGTCATGCAGCAACATATCGTTTGCAAAGTTGGCTCGTAAACCGTAGTCTGTAGGCTTTAGAGCTTGTAAAGGAGATTGAAGGAGACGCTTACAACTACCATTTGCAGCTGTAAGCATCTCCTTAAAACTTCTCTCGGAAATCACTGGAATTTCTAATTCAGGACCTTCCGAACTGATATCTTGGATTTACATGTGAGAGACTCTCTCACTCGTTCAACACGTTTTTCAGTCACTCTTGGTTGTCCCGTACTCTTTCCTTTGCAAAGACAGACGGTGTCTTCAAACTGATGATACCGTCTGCGGATGTTATTATCAATTGGAGGACTTTCTTTTCACTAGTCGCTATCTTTGCTACTAACGCTTTCTAATGGAAGATAGAGAAAACAGTTCATGCACACTGCGCACATGTTCTCAATTACACTGTTTTGAGTTGCTCTTTCATTTGATGTATTGTTTATAATTGTAAGTTGAATGAATTAAATACTACAAAGCCTTAAAACTCCTATATTTATTTTGAAAAACCCTGTATAAAACACAGACTTTACTTAAGAGGAATTATACTAAATATTCTACTTCTAAAAATTTGAAATTTTTCTCGGACTTCTTCCCTTTGTTAGAATATCTGCAGGCATAATGACTGTCTGAAGACATTAGATTTTTACTAAATTGTTGAATATATTGCTTCTCTTATAGAGTTAAATCACACTTCCAAGTGCTTGGACAATTTTATGAAAAACAGGAATTAATAAAAACTTTTAAGTACTCTGATGATCATAAAGCAAGGTAATACACCTCTAATTTTCTGTTAATCGAAAAAATGAAAATGCAAACTTGAAAAATATGTTTTATCTAAATTTTGGTCGGTAAAAAATATATTTGAATGTAAACTGAAACTTAAAACAAAAGTAGTGTAAAATCACAATTAGTAATTTAAGTAGGTAGTCAAGATGATAGTTAATTGCATCAACCATCTTGTGCAGATGCTAAAGAAATCTTAACTCATATTGCCAACCTAAAATAGTGGATTGAGTTTTAATGAAACCTGCAATAAAATTGGTTTGTTGGCTTTCTTGTTCCATTTTAATCATTTGGAACATACTATGACTGAGTTACTGAATATTCTTCAGTTGCAGACTTAAAACTTGACTATCTTGTTTAAAACTTCATCAATGTTTTCTGTAATCCTGAACAAATAATTGGAATCTTGGTTTCGTTAGCAATTATATCATATCTTGCATATTTCTTTCTAAAGGTGTAAGCTTATTTTTAATCCAACTCTGATTTATAATTAAACTAGTACCCGGCAATGCTTTGCTATTGCTTGATTTAATTTTAAGGGAGTTATTGCATTTCATCCCTTAGACTTAAGTAATTTAATTGAAAATGTTTTTTTATCAATTAAGAATAATATTAAATAGTTTTAGCTTTATAATTTGTAGGAATTTAGTAAAATGTTTTTTATTGTACCTACCCCATTTAAATATATTTGTTTGTATTGACCATATTCTCTAAAAAATCCTACTACTAATATGTGCAAGTTGTGAAATTAGTTAAGCTGTTTTTGAGAGAATATACAAAAAGTAAGTTTATTGATTACTATTTAAATTTAATAGTAGGTACCTAGTTATTCCATTTCATCCCTTTGCTTAAGTAATCAAATTGCAATAATGCAAATAGTGTTTTATATATATCTTAAAAATAAAATTACATAATTTTAGTTTTATAGCTTGTAGGAAGTTGGTTTAATTATATTTATTGTATAGGGGTAGCAACCCCACATCTCAACCCCTTAGACTGTAGTAATTGTAATGTCTAAACAATCCTGGCAATAACTTGGATAAACTGTGAAATTTTTAGTGAAATTGGTCTATTAGCTTTTGAGTCTATAGAGGACAAAAACAAAGAAGCAAAGAAAAACTTGCATTTTTATATATAGAGATGAGCACTAGCACCAGAATATATCTGATTTGTTAAATGTACCACTCAATATAAAATATACAGTAGAACCCCTCTTAACCGGCCTCGGATCAACCGGTCCTCGGATAACCCGGCCTATCCGATTGAACAACAGAGTTTTTTCTCTATGTTACTGTAACTGGCCGAAGTCTCAAACATTGATTGTGTGACGGATATTTCCCGGAAAATAAAGCAGGGTGATGCAACTTTAGGTGTGCAATGTAGTATTGTAACAGGAGAAGGGGAGTGTGAGTTTGATTCCCCTCTTACTTCCGCGGAAACTGTATTTTTTCTTAGAATCAATTGACAAAGCGGCATCCTTTGTTTCTTTTTCTTCGTCTGTTGCTTTGTCGGAACCTTTACTGAATTTCGTGGGAACTAAATATGTAATATTTGTAACATACAGTATTTACTTTAAACAAATCTTTGAAAGTTAAAGAACAGAAAAATATACGGTAACTGATTTTTTTTAAAACAATGATACAGTGTATGTAAATTCAGTTTTCAAGGTTTATGTAAGTTTAAAATGTTTAATTTTTTGGTGTTGAGTTGCAATAACGTGTTATTTGCTTGTTTATTTATGAAATATGTAGTAACAATTAATTGTTAGTCGCCATTCCGAATATTGATTACTTATAAGATATCTGACTTACCGTCTTCAATATTCCTATTCGCCACTAAACGACGGCCATTTCGACTATTCAGCCATTTTCAAGTATATCAGGTTTCCCTTCGTCACTTACATATGTAGGTTATTTTTGAACAAAAATCTATTTTTTACGGGAACCTTGGAACAACTGGCCAGGGTCTCGGTCTCGACCAGATCGGGCGAGGTTCTACTGTAATGAAAATTAATGTAATTTTTGCTTTATTTTGCCTGTTCTAAAATTTATATGTACTCTTTTTAAAAGGCAGAAGATCTGATTGAAAACTATTTTGCACATCTTAGCAACACAGTTATATCAGTATTTTATAATAATAATTTTTGTAGTTGTAATAATGTACCAAAAATTTGTGTACGGACTTAGAGATTACAGAAATTTATAGATAGACTTTTCAAATCATTTCATTTTATGTATTACGTAAAACCTATTTGTGACCACATACCATGTAGCCTTTTTGGTTGCACCTTTTAGGTCAATAGCGGCTTGTTATTTTGCTAGTTAAAAATAACTATATAAGTATTAATTACTTAGCAAAATGCTATCAATCATCCTTAGTTCTTTTTGTAGCAACAAATTATGTGTTTATCATGTTGTTTAAAAAATGGTTTAAAATGTTTTTCAGTACGGTACCTATGTTTGGAGATTGCATTGAAATTGAAGTGTTCTACCGGTTACAAAATAAATAAAGGTTTCCTGTCAAATTCAGATATGTTCCAGTGCAAATTTCATATACTTGCTTGTCTAATACACATAATTTCTTGTCTAATTCACATACTTTCATGTTCGTGTCTAGTTAAATGCAAACTTCTTCTATGTTTAAATAAGTAAAATATCTTCATATATTATTATTGTTTATTAGTTTGAAGAAGCAGCAAAAGAAGTTGCAGATGAAGTTACTGCCCCACGTCCAGAAGGCGAGAGTCATGTTGAAGATATACAAATATTACTTACTTCAGAAGCTCTTCCATCTTCCTTACGTGACATGAAGGTATTTATGAGTAATATATGTTTTTTAAATTATATAAATACAACTACAATTAGTTTTAAAATTCCTAGTTTACTATTTATACAAACTAGCTGACCCGTGCGAAGCATTCGCATTCTAACTTACTTAAATTCCACTTAATTAAAGTACACACTGTATATTTAGTATCGTATAGTGCGTATTTAGTGCATCATGGGCATAGGTAAGGGTTTAAGTAAAGAATAGATGTGTTTAAATTGTACCATCAGTGTTGCCAACGCCAGGCAAATATCCCTACAACTTATTTGATCTTACATCACTGTTACTTTCGGATTCTTTATTCCTTTTATTTTTGTATTTTTTCGTATAGTTGTATTTTGTATATTTTTCCGGTGTAGCGGTTAAGGAAAGCTTTAAAATGATGCCTCATTCATGTAATTTGATGATGTATTAAGGAAGTTATGGCGTACCGACAAAAAAATGGCCTTGAGAAATAATATATGTGATAATAGTTTAGTAAATAACTATTTAAATTTTATAATTATGTTAAATCGTGGCCCTAATGTAATGTTTTAATCAAACAATTAATGCTAAATATTGTTGTCGAATTTAAGTAGATAAATAAAATTATAATATTATTTTTTGCTTCTAGTCTGAATTTGTCTCAAGACTTATTAAAATCCCAGGAATTGTCGTATCAGCATCAGGAATTCGTGCGAAGTCAACACAAATTGCTATTCAGTGTCGTTCATGTCGAAATATTATACCCAATCTTCAAGTAAAACCTGGAATGGATGGTTATGTGCTACCTAGGAAGTGTAACACGTAAGTATCTCTTAAGACAATTTTCTATTGCTGTACTTTTTTTAGTTTACTATTTCTGAATATTACTAATCTTTAAATAAAATCTTTTGTATCTCTTCTGTATTAAGTTTTTTCTTCTTTTTTTTTCTGAATTGCTATTCAGTTTTAAATCTGACATCATTTGTAGTTTAATGTTTAAAGTTACAGCTTTTTGCTAAATTGAATTATGATAAATTAAGTGACCCGTGCGAATATTTCGTAAGTTAGGAGTACTTACCAGATTTAATACATTGATTTAATTAAGTAAATTACATTTATTTATTTATGTTGGTTTAATTTGATTGATTTGTGTCGTACATTACACTTGCATATAGAATGTAAACAATCTAACTAACAGCTGTCATGTTAGTTAAACAGATTGTTAATAGATGGCGCTTTTCATTGGGAATCATATGAACTTTCAAAAGAAAGTTTTTAATACATTTTTTAAACAAAAATATAAATTTTAAGCCATTTGCCTATTTTTCGTCAATAGCGGAGATCTTAAGCTTTAAAAGGATGTTTGAATCATTAATTTTTATCAAGAATTAAGGGAGATATGGCATTGCGACAAAAAACACCTTTGAGGAATAATATATTATATAAGAATTCTCAATTGATCCCTGTTTTATTGTTTTCCTTCATTGATAGTTTAGATTTTTCAGTCCTAAGTAATACCTAAGAAAACTTGTCTGGAAACGAAATTAGAGAAAGATTTCACTTAAATAAAAGTGCCTCTGATTCTGATTGGTTTCTGCCTTTATATTAAGACTAATAATATAGCTTATGTCAACAATGGGATGATAATAAACAAAGAAGTATGATCTAAGTGATCGGATGTAGAAAAAATATTCCAAATATGAAATGAAATGTTGTCTATTAATTTTCCAACACATTTCTGTATTCTAAGCATTCAAAAAATTTTTTTTAGTTAAAATATATTGTGGTACAAATTACAAACAAAACAAATTTCTAATAGCACAAGACTTAGCCATTCCATTAGAAATCAATGATACCGTACCAAATACTATTGATAAAAGTGAAAACGGCCTAGACATATTTTATAAAAAATCATCGGGAAAACATGACTAAATTAATAATTCATGCAAAGTATTAAAGATGATAAGACAAACCCTTCTTTATAGATAACAACTGTTAAACTAACATGTAACAATCTTGACCAGTCTAGACCTAATCTGCAAATATAGGTTAAACCACTGTGATGTAATATTTCTTGCTGGAAACAAATTGAATACACAATCTCTCATCACCACCAATAATAGGATTGTACTGTTAAAAACATAGTAACATGTAGAACATTGTTGTAGTAATATTATTTTAGAAATACCTGTTAGAATTAATACATTTTCAAGATGCCATTTATAATGTATTCTCAAACCAAAAACACAAACCAGTGTATTGGCACGATCTGATAAAAATTTTAAGTCATTAATTTAATTAATTAAATGAGAGTAGAAAACTCCATATATTCCAAAGTGAATTATCAGATAAATAATGAATATAAATAAAATTTCCAAAAATGAATTAATCTATCAAGAAAAAGCAACAAACCCAAAGAGAGGCCTAAAGAATCACCACCATTCGACGATCATTGCGACTTGAATTTTGCTCATACCATCTCGACCAATGATAAGCCGGCTTTATGTTCAAAACAGAGAGGTCGTGGAAGACCTGACAATACGATCAAGAAGAGTTGATGTGGCTTCGGTTTAGAGATGTTTACCTGATGCCAACACGTACAGATGCCAAATTTGTTAGTGTACGTTTTCAAAGTGAAATTTAAAGCGTTGAAAATAACAACTACTAAAACTCAACACGCGGTAACAGTAGAACTATAATGAACTATTCTGGGAAATATTCAAACAATTAATTCAGCATATAAATATTTATAAACAAAATTAATAACATAACTTTTTAGACAAATATTTTCAAACATTTTTACTTTGGAACTTAGAATAGTTTTTTTTTTTAAACCAATACATTCTATTTTATTTCTGATGAACTGTATTGTGAAATTTCAATAAATTTGCTAAATCCATCCGACTTCCCCATCTCGAGAGATACAAAAACACGACTTGTTACACAATCATGCCATGCAATGAAAACATTATTATTTTCTATGAGCATAGCCGAAGCAATACAATTTTTTAAAATTATTACAAAGACTATTAATACAACTAAATTTGTGTCATCATTATTTGAGAAATTAATTATTAATTACTTATAATTTTAAAGAGACTATAATATATAACTTTAAAACATCATTGTTTATTTGTAATGTATATATGTGTATATAATTAGACCTAATTAAAGATTATTTTCTGTATTATAAAATTTAATTTTTATTTATTTGTATACACAACCGTTAACTGATCAAAATGTCTGAGTCATTAAACTTTTCCAGAGTTCACAAAACTGTTTTGAAATACAAATTACTTTATTTCCTGTAATAATGTGATTTAAATTTTAAAAACCAATAGTTGTTGAATGTATAATTTGCTTTCAGTGATGTCGAAAAAAAATATTTCTTCTAAGTTTTATTTATTTGTTCACACAAATAGGAATTCCTTTTATTTACAAACATCTTACCACTTACAGAATCTAATAATAATAATCAATGTAAAATACTTGCCATAACCATGCAAACGTTTTGAGTGCACTAAAATACCTGACATCTAAATCAAAGGTCACATTGCACTATTACTGATTTTAAGTAAGGGAAATATCCTGTTCCCTTAAATTTTGTTACAACCAAGATGGACTGTATTATTAAAAAAATTATTGGAACTATAGAAATTGGATTGAAGTTCCAGTGATTTCTCTGAACAGAAAAAAGTACTAAACAATCTACTTCTTCTTCAATAGCACATAATCTAAGGGTAAACTAGTCACTGATAGATTTGTTATTACAATAAGTTATTGTACATGTTACATCTCAAAATTAATTGTTTGTGTTTCAGAGAGCAAGCAGGACGGCCAAAGTGTCCATTGGATCCTTATTATATTATGCCTGATAAATGTAAATGTGTTGACTTTCAAGTTTTAAAGTTACAAGAGCTAAATGACTCGATACCGCAGGGAGAAATGCCGAGACATCTACAGTTATATAGTGATAGGTAACTTAATAGAAGGATGAGAAGCCTAGATTTTGTAATTAATTGATCATAATATTAAGTTAATGCTCAACCTTGGTAGATTTTATGTCAACCATTTAATTAAACAATTTAATATTACCTCACGAATACTGTAATAAAAATGCATAAATTTATCGTAAATATTTGGTGATCTATAGTTTTGCAAATGTTTAAAAAGTAAATTTAGTTTAAATACAAATCCCCTTGATATAAAATCAATTTATTTACCGAATTCCCAATTTAAAAAAATGTTTGATTCCAAACAAACTCTGAAAATAGATAATCTTTTTTTGGCTCGGCCTACCGCAGGAAAATTTTGAAGTTCATCCCATTTACTCTCAAAAGCTAAACATTAAACAAATATTTATTGGTCCCTTGCTCTAAGAATTGCAGATATACAAAAATTATTTCATACAAAAGCATTAGATATTATTTAGAATATTTGTAATAAATTTGAACTGGTTTGATACTGTGGCTACTAAAGGATTTGGGTATTTTTTGATAGTATTTACATTTACAACATTTTTGAACTGGTCCAAGGGGGTAAATGAATTTGTTGTTTTTGAGACCTAATTTTGGTGTGACCCCTTTCATTAAGAATTGATTGTATCAAAAAATGTTAAAAACAAAAAGGTTTGCAATTAGAAGATTCCTAACAATTTCAAATAGGCTTAATATTGAGTTTACTGCATTAATAATGATTTGTTTGTTCTGCGACCTCATTTTGGCCACCCCTTACAGTAAGGGTTGGTTGTATAAAAAAAATGTAGTACACAAGTTTTAGGTAATATAATGTTTAGAAGATTACAATAACTTTGATACTGTGCATAAGGAAGTTATGATTTTTTTGTTTTTCCACCCTTATTTTTCCATCCCTTGACCGAATCAAAATGGTTGATTTAAATAAAAAAAACTTTGAATAACATTTTTTTACTACTCTTAGGAGGTATAATAACGTTTAAACAATCTTAAAGTGTTTTTTAGTTTTTCTTAAATTCTTTTCCATACCTTTGTCCGATTTTGTGAATTAACGAATTCAACCAAGATTTTTAGTTTAAATATTTTATGTATCAGTCTGTGGAATTAATTTGTGCAAATATACGGCAGTTATTTTGACTATAATTTTTTTTTTATATATTTTAAATATATTTAAGTTGATTATGGTTTTTGGGGTCTAGGAACCATGAAACGAAAAACTATGACAGACATTTTTGGGAAGGCACATAATGGTAACAACTACAATAGGTATCTTCTTCAAAATCCACCTAAAACTGTAGTGCATAGTTCCAACTCATCTTTGATTAACAGCTTCACTCCCATTATCACAGACTACACCCTCTGGCGCAAAGCCAATTTTCCTTGTAATATTGCTGCATTCTCCCACTCCCTTTTATAATGGTTACAGTACAGAATTGCATAATAGTATATTGTATCAAGCCAACTTGAGTTATTATGTTCCGCATTTATAGTTTAAACCTAATAGGTAATTAGTTCAAGCTTTTTAGCATCCTATTATTAGAGTTCATCACAATAGTGTTCAAACGGAACTGCCTATTTTATTTTCAAGCAATTGTACAAATACAAACTACCCAAAAACTGTCTTGAATTTTTATGAAAATAGATTTTGTATCACTATTATTTATAGTATAAAAAACAAAAATAAATATGTGTATCTAGTGAAAAATACAATTTGAGGAAACTTCAAATTAATTTTATATTATCTAAAAATTATAAAAGGTATCATTTCTTTCTACAATTGAAAATTAAAATACAGGTTACATTTTTGAACCTCTTGGTCAGTATATTTTGTGTAATAATAATTTAACAAACAAAACACATGCCATAGGAACAAAATATATAGGCAATACATTCAGCTTGAGTGCATTGATCTGAGGTGTGCCAATTTATATATAAAACAAAACAAACAAATAACTTACACTCCTCCTTAATTATTTTTGATCTCAGTTCTTCAAAAGTTTTTGAGTTAATAGTTTTAGTCAAGATGTCAGTTAATTATAATCTGAACGTTTGACTTGCTCTAATCTATAACAGTTTTCAATTTTTTTGTGAATGGATTTTCTTGGAACGCCTTTGTGCTTTTTGCCTCTTTTTTACTTTCCTTCATTTGCATTTTTCAACGTATGTACAGCAGATTGACTGTCGTTATACAAGACTGTTGGCTGACTTGCATTAACTATTTATAATTATTTTCCGGTTCGATGAATCAAGTGAATTTTATCTGTTAAAGAAACAACAATTCTATATTTAGCTTCTGCAGTTTACATTGTTACTAGACTTTCTTTTTAAGAGATCTCCTCATAAAATAAGTACTCCGCTAGTTTAATGACCAGTAAGAGTATCTCCTCCATAATCTCAGTCTATATAACATTTATTTATTTTTTATTGATTATTCCAAACTTAGTTGTGCCTTTTAAATTAACAAAGAATCACTTGACCATCTACCAGTAATTTATCAATGGTTTGCTGTTGAACCTGCTCAAATAATTTACTGCAAAACTGATGTTAGGGTGAAAAAAATCATCTCTAAATAAAGTAGACTTCGTATCATTTCTTTGTATTGTTCAGACTTGTGCAAGGGCTTTTCTTTAACTAAAACTTTCATTTTCTGCTACTATTCCTCGTTCTATTGTTATTGTTACAGATTTGATTGTCAAATTTAAAACAGTACCAGGAGACCGAGCTAAAGCTCGATTATAAGCAGGGCTATGATTCCAATAATAAATATTGGATTATTGAGTTTTGAGGTTAGGCCTATAACATTAAACAACTAAATAAAGGGTATATACAACATTAGGCTTACCTGTAATAAAAATACAGTTTAAAGGATTAACCATAATCTCAACGCTATGCCTCAGAAATAAGTCAGGCCTAAATTAAAGTTTAATATTTCAATATCGATTTAGGCCTAGGGCCTAGTTCGCTCACGTCAATAACTATTATTGCAAATTTCCGTGAACATCGTTTAGGTTAGGCCTATAACATTAAACAACTAAATAAAGGGTATGTTTATTTAGCAGAAGTATTCGTTGCCATGGTAACTATAAATAGATACAACATTAGGAGGCTTACCTCTAATAAAATACAGTTTAAAAGAAAACAGATGATTATTGTAATGGCATTGAAAACATTTGCATCAGCTGTGCTTCGTTTAAAAGAAAACAGATGATTATTGTAATGAAATTGAAAACATTTGCATCAGCTGTGCTTTGTATTGTTTAAAATGGACAAATTTCACTTTTTAATTTAATAAAAAGACGTAGAAAACGAATTTTCCCAGACTGGTGACCATTTCCAATCGATTTCTCGTGGCCAAAAGCTCCATATAAAATCAAAAATCCTTAGACGGAGATTCCAGATCCATTTAGCAGACAAACAATTATCTCTCGCTTTAGAAGATAAGATTACATTTTCCTCAAATAAGTTAGTTGACTTCTATTTGGAAATTTCTTTTTGACAGCAATCAATTTGTACACCAAGATAAGATGTTTTTTTTAAGAGTTTTTTCAAATGTGATGTCAAACCTTCTTTGACTGATCCAAAACACTGAACATAGTTTCTTCATTCATTCAAGCAAAAAGACAAACATCATCATTCACAAACAATGCTGTTATCACATACTTATTTTTATTACATAAATACTGGGTTAAATTGGTGTTTTAAAATTCAATGGGTTTAAAAAACGTTTAAATTTTGTCATTCTAATTTTTTGGAGCTTGACTAACAATAAAACTTTTATTTCACTTGCAGACACAACCTGTTTTTCTATTGAATCCCTCCGCCTGATACACATAGACTTAGTGTTTTAATTCACTATATAAAAAGGCTACCTTTCCTTTAGAAATAAAATAATAAATTTCATCTGAAATGTTCATATTAATTCCGATGTCCTTGAGATGCTTCAGAGCTGGAGACTGAAACAGCTGGACCTGGCTTAGTGCATCCGCGTAGTGTGTGTTAATGTGCCGAAGCCATTCATTGGAGTGACTTCCAACATTTAATGAGAACTGCGTATGCAAAATAAGCTACTAGATAAGATTGTATCTAGTAAATAAGAAAAAAATGTATCTGAAGTTGTAAAACTGAGAATTAATTGGATCGATACATGATGAGAAACTGGTCTAAAATTAAGGTTTTTTTTATTTTTGGGCTATCTGACTATATATTTCAAGTTTTAATTTTTGTCAAAGGCTCAAATTCTTCAGACAAAACTTACTACCCCTCCATTCTTTATCCAAAACCATTTCCCATGCAATACCATTTTATTTTACCCAATATGACTAAATATGTTTAAGCATTTCATTTGACGGACTTATGTTTATTTTATTTTATTGATATGAAATTTTCAAATTCTGTCCACAGATATCTTTGTGAGAGAGTTGTTCCAGGAAATAGAGTTGTTATTATGGGAATTTATTCTATTAGAAAAGTTTCATCGAAGGTAAGCAAATAGATTGTAAATGGTTTATTTTACTAAATATTTTTTTAAATATGGAAGAACCTAACTCATTTCTGATTGGAATTTTGTATTTCATTAGTTCCGATTAAATACTATACAGGTATCATTAGTAAGTAAATAATAATACCCCACTTCTAAAACAATAAATTGTATTTCAGACACCTCTTTCAAATTTATTAACCAAGACCAAAGACAGTTCACATTATTGTTTAAATGTCCGAAAGTCCCTAGTTTTTCCCAACATTGAATCCATGACTGGAAGCATTTCTGAATTTATAAACAAATTTTTTCTGAGGACCTTTGCGTATAAACGAGGTTTTAGTGTAGCATGTCGCATTACATTTTTTTTTTTAATTGATGACCTTATTTGACTTTTAAAGTTATTTACTTGTTTTAATATTACTTTAAATTATAATAAAGTAATCATTATTCATCAAGCGTTCATTTGTGTGTGTCAGCTTGGTTTCTAATACTACTGTACTTAAGTCAAATTAGTATATACAAGGGTGCTGAAAAGTCTGGAGACATCCCTGTAATTCTTTAGTGAGTGGGTAGAGAAAAGCCAAATTCATTAAATGTTTATAAGGGATAAAAATAAACTTTTTAATGTACGGGGCAAATTTTGTGGGTTGCTAAATGTTTTTAAATGTAGACCCCTATCGTGTGACCCTTGATTTTAAAGGTATTGATTAAAGAAAACCAACTAACTAAACTCTATCTTAACCCTACTGAAAATGGTGTTAGTTTTTTTTAATCAATACTTTAAAAATGAGGGATCACACGATAGGGGTCAATATTTAACAAATTTGAGTACCTAAAAATATTTCAGTTTTGAATATGAGGGCAAAGTTTTCCCATACATAAAAAGTCCTATGATAAAAGTGGGAAACTGACCAGAGCAGATATTTTATGAAGTGAAATATTGTTTCATTCCAATGACTGAATCGTTTTTTCTTGGAACAAACTCTATGAAAATGTCCTATGAAATAATCTAAAGTTCAATTTCAATTGATCTTTATTTGAAAATTTTAAAATATTTTATTCCCTTTAAAAATTTAATTCAATCTATTAGCCTAACTGATTAAGGTTTTTATATTAAATAAAATGAGGTGAAATAATTTCTAATCTTAAATTAACTTAAATTTTCTATAAAAACAAATCCATTTGATTAGGAAATGATATTGAGTGGAATATGTGTGAATGTTTATTTTACTTACTGCAATTGGATAAATAATTTATTATTATAGCGAGGAGCCACCGGAGGGCGTGAAAGATCTATTGTTGGAGTTCGGTCATCTTATCTTAGAGTGGTTGGAATTCAAGTTGATTCTGGTGGTGCATCATATTCATCCTCTTTGCCTGTAACTCCTGATGAAGAAGAATTGTTTAGACGTTTGGCTTCTTCACCAAATATTTATGAAAGAATTGCTCGTTCTATTGCTCCGAGTATTTATGGAGCTTTGGATATTAAGAAAGCTATTGCTTGTCTTTTGTTTGGAGGTAACTAATATAGCTTATTACATCTATAAAGAGATCATGTTAAAATGATTACATACACAAATATTTGAAAGAATATTTTAGTTTTGTTATATTTTGTATTATTGACTTCAAAAGTCTTTGAAATAGTATTAATTACAGTTACATTTTATAAAACAGTATAAGAAAAGGTGGTTACTATTTCAAATTTGTAGAAGTAAACAGAAATTTGTATTAACACAAAACAAATTTTTTATTTTACCAAAGCAAGATCTTAATAGGAAACTATATAATCTTTATTTGTATAAATTTCCCTTTCATTTCATGTGGTAATACTATTATTTATAACTGTGCAGTACTAATTCTGTAACTAAATATTTTTAGGCTCACGTAAGAGACTTCCCGATGGTTTAACCAGGAGAGGGGACATCAATGTATTATTATTAGGTGACCCAGGTACTGCTAAATCCCAACTGCTTAAATTCGTAGAGAGAGTTTCTCCAATTGGTGTATATACATCAGGGAAAGGTTCATCTGCCGCAGGTCTTACAGCTTCAGTTTCGAGGGATCCAGCTACGGTAAAATGACTTTGCTCTTTTTATAGCTAGTGTTATTAATAGATGTTCATTGATTACTGGTGGTGAATGTAAACAATTTGAAACACTGACTACAAATTCGGTAAATAACAAATTTAAAAAAATGTATTGATTATGTTATTCTAGTTCCCTGGTATACTTTTCAGTAACCAAGTTAACATCATAGGATTCTAAATCTAATGCTAAAATGTTTCTATAAAACTAAACAGTGCTATATTCTCCCCCTCCCCCTTTACTCAGGAAGTTTGGTCAATCATTAGTGACCACGCCAAAGACCTATTTGTAAACGCCAGGTAGAAGCGGCTAACGGTACCTGTCCCTGTACTTGGGTATGGCCCAAGGTTACGAAATGAAAAAGTTTACAAAGATATCATAAAACTACTTAAATTACGGAATACTGTTTACAAGAACATTATTAAAACTACTTCAAATAACTAATAACAATGAAGGGTTTGTAAAATTGTATTACAAATATAGAAAAATACTGAATACAAGATCAAAATTCTCCTGCCAAAGGTAGAATATTCCAAAAGTAGTAAATGGTTAACAATAATGTCCAAAATAGCCTATAATATAACAATAACAGGGTATAAAGGTGGAACTGAACAATTTTGAAATACTAAATATAAAACTACATATATTATATTCAACAGCTAAAATTAGAAAATTACATAAAATAAACTAATCCAATAAAAAAAACAATATGTGTTACATTTGAATATGTATATATATTATAGAAAATACTGAATACAAAATTACTACAGCAATTGATGGAAAGGTTTTACCTAGATTTCAACAAAGGGAATAAACATTAATTAGGAATAGGACCCTTATCTACGTTGAGTAGTAATTCGTTACCAGTTTTAGTTATGTTTATTGCAATGCTGTCGCTGGCGAAACCATAGTCGGCAAAACTCAATAAATACCCTCCCATTAACATTTTTATAAACTCTTCATTGTTATTCTTTATTTTAAGTAGTTTTAATATGTTCTTTTAAACAGTATTCTGTAATTTAAATTGTTTTATGATACCTTTTAACCTTTTCAGTGGCTGGTTTTGAACAACATAGGGTCACCTAGTGGAGCGGGTTTTTTAGGCTATTACAAAAATGATTATTTACTTGTCCTAAATAGTTGTTTTTACAAAACATTTGAAAAAAATATATAAAATGTTATTTGGACTAACACTGTACAAGATAATGAAAACAAAAAACGGTTATATAGCACACACTGTAATTATTAAGTTATAATCGTATAAAGATAAGAAATGTTATTATTGTTTATGGTAATCACACCTTGTTTAGCAATAAAATAATCACTTATTTACTCAAACACAATCCAATTATTTATCTAAAAACTCAATCCAACAGTCAAAACTAAGACTCACGGATAATTTGTTGTTTTACTAAGACAACACAGAAGAGAAGGAGATAGCTGCAACTAAATGCTCAAACAGAAGAAACTTGAACACATCTCCATAACATTATTCCTGTATATTGGTATAAAGCTTAATCGGTTCAGAAAAGGTTCTACACATTCTCAACAGAGCAGCACAAGTATATGTACTCTAAAAGTAAAACGAACTAATACGGTTGTGCTCTTTCAGCAGTAAATTTGAAAACGAATATATGCGGGATTGCTCTACGCATGCCAGGTAGCACAAACGTATATATAAGGGCATGCCACTGAAAGGGTTAAACTGTTTTATTTCATAACCTCGGGCCATTCCCAAGGACAGGGACAGGAACCGTTAGCCGCTTCTACCTGGCATTTACAAATAGGTCCTTGGCATGGTCACTTATGATTGACCGAACTTCTTGAGAAAAGGGGGGGGGGGGAATATGGCACTTTACAGTTTTATAGAAACGTTCTTGTTAGAATTAGTTTAGATTTAGAACCCTCCAATGATGGGAACTTTGTTACTAAAATGTACACCAGGGAACTAGAATAACATAATCAATACATTTTTTGTTTGTTTATTTTTGTTATGTTATTTACCGAATTTGTGGTCGGGGTTTCAGCGTTTCAAATAGTGTTATTAAAATAAGGTTGTTAAATAAACTCAAACACTGTTGTAATCCACACACTATTTATTGTACCACAACCGGTTTCGATCTTTACAGATCATGACAAGAGTACTACTATAGTGTTATTAAATATATACTTTTAAAAGAGTGTAAAATTAACTTTCTTCTTTTATAATAAATTGTTTGTACGTATTTCAAAAGTATAAATTTTGTGTTTGTATCATTTTATTTTTATGATAACTAGCAGGAGTATTCGCGGCTTCGCTCGCAAATATAAATAAATGAATGGGAAAAAAATTGGTGAATCTTGAGAATTCACTGGTCCATAAATGTATAGTGAGTTTTGTCCAAATCAATCTGTGTTTCCCATTTAGGATTACATAGCTACGTGCCAGTAATTTGAAAAACCATGATTTTCGCCAGTTTGTCATTGAGTACATTTTATCTAAAATTTTTCTACTAACAATATTTTATTACTCTTTAAACGCAAATAATCAAAATGGAAATGGGTTTTCTGTCCTATATTTATAAGTTAAGACTAACATATGCCAAGTTTTAGGTCTCTAGCTTAATAGCCCGTTTCTGGTTTCTAGAATGTTTCGGAACAGGAAGTCCCTTCGATGGTCCAGAACTAACAATCTGGAACATTCTGCAAATATTCTGGAAGCTTCTACAGTATTCAGGAACATTCTGGCTAGACTCGGCCACTTCAACACTCGCTTCAGTGACTTCTCATGGACAATCCACACTTACATTATATATATTGATTTAGATGGAAGCCCAATATAGACAAATATTTTACCCCAAACATATTTTATGCCAAAAATCAGTATCCTTCAACACCCAACATAATACGCCAGATTAGTTTCTACTGTACATCACTTGTCTTCTTAGTTTTTTTCAGTTTTTTCCCCACTTATAAGTTTGTAAAACCATGTATTTTTAAACATTTTGTTGAATTGTAAAAAATATCTCTACAAATAATTTTAATATAATCACTTCTTATGAAATATATTGTACATTTTTTTAAAGAGATTCTTGCAAAGATCTCTAATGTATTTTCTGTGGTCATGATGATCGCCATAAAATTAGTGTTCTGTTGAGCAATATCTCACATACACTACTTGAAATTGATATGAAGACAACTGTGCGAGGGGCCATCTGAACCAACTTAACTAACTGTAAGTTTATAAAATCTATATTTGCTGTATATTTTCAGCTGTATTTATATATTTTTCTTTTCAGCATAATTTTGTAATGGAAGGTGGAGCTATGGTTTTAGCTGATGGAGGAGTAGTATGTATTGACGAGTTTGACAAAATGCGAGAAGATGACCGAGTAGCCATCCATGAAGCTATGGAACAGCAAACTATTTCAATTGCAAAGGTATTTAAAAAAAGTTTTTACTGCTTTTTTATTGTGTGTTGTATATTGTATGTTTTATTAAATTTATAGCTTTGGATTTAATTGTTTAGGCTGGTATTACAACTACATTGAACTCAAGATGTTCGGTGTTAGCTGCTGCAAACTCAGTATTTGGACGTTGGGACGACACAAAAGGAGAAGAAAATATTGATTTCATGCCAACAATTCTCTCACGTTTTGATATGATTTTTATTGTTAAAGATGAACACGATGAAGCTAAAGATAAGGTTAGGGCATTGTGACTTATGTAAGATATTTATAAGAAGGTGTTGTTTCGTTGTTTGTTACCTTGAATTCGAGGGTTTGCAACACGACTCTCGAGTGATGCTTTGTGAACCTATACTGTACCACAACTCTCTCCTTACTAAATTCAGTGGGTAAGATTTTTCAATTCACAATTAATGGACTACAAAGAGTCCCCCTCTATCTAGCTGCCACCTTATTCAACTATCAAAAGATTTAATAGTCACCATTTTAAAATGAGTAAAGGATCTGATATTTATTTTTCTCAAATTTTGTCTAAAAAACCAAGTAGCATGCAAAATTTCAATTCCTTTTCATTTACCAATAAAAAGATATGATTTTTGTTGTTAAAAACACAAGATGGCGGTTAGATAGAAATCTATGATTTTTGGGACATACCTTCAAAGGAACGTTTTTTCTTCATTTCTTCAATCATAATATCCTGAATTATATACTCAAGTTCTCTTTATTTTAAACATAAA
>JAGFPH010000001.1:3093672-3145472 GCA_018207615.1 Philaenus spumarius
AACCAATTTATAGAGATCTCTGATCTTATAAAATATTTTTTAAAGTCGTGGTTTCTTATATATTTATTATTATATATTTCTAATATAGCCTATATATATATTAATGGAATATGAGTAGAAATAAATTATAGAAAATCTACATAAAGGCCTACCTATTATATTTTCTTAGTTTAAAATTGTATCTAGGCCCTTATAAATTTATATAAATTAAAAATATTATATCTTTTATAAATTAAAGTGTTTGTTTGGGAGTAAATAAGTTATTATTTTCTTATAGTAGTCTACATGTTATTTACTACTAGCCTATATAAATTAATGTTTTGCAATTTCTAGTTACCGTTGTTTGGTCTAAAAAATAATTTATATGTTACTGTATTTTGCACATTTTGTAGATTTTTTTTTTAAATTTGCAAATAAAAACAAATGATTCACCTGACACAAACATTCTAAACAATGCCTGGGAAATATTAAAAATAACATAACAATATGTAATTTTGTTTACTTTTTCTAGTTGAAGTAAATAAAAAACCGACTAACTTATAACTTTATTTAGTTACTTTTTTTGGAGACTAACTTCTAACTTTAATCAGTTACTTTTTTGCTGACTAACTTTTAACTTTATCCTGGCTGGCTAACTTATAACTCTACTCAGTTATTTTTTTGATCGACTAACTCTAACTTCTATCAGTTACTTTATTATACTAACTTTCCCAACTCTGATTGATAGATAGGCTAATTAGGCCTAGGCTATACGCATTCTTAGAAAAGTTGTTGGCCTATTTATTTAAATGTTGTAGTAGACCTATCAATTTTGTACGTTGTATTTATACATATATTTGTTTAAATATATTTCAAATTTCATCTAAATGGCATAAATAATTTTAGAGAAAATAGATTTTTATTGATGATCTGTTTAGTACAATTTTCAATTACCAATATATTTATAATATCAGTGTCTGCTATATTATCAATTTCAATAATGTTATTTCATTTTTTACGTTAATTAAAGAATGTATTACTCTTTTCAGCAGCACAATCTGAATCAGATTCTGAGCTTAAATCTAATGATGTTTTATTCGTGAATCATTCATTTTCAACATTCTAACTAATCAAATTAATGAAGATACAAATGTCTACTGGGCGAAAGTCAGGAGCAACTGCGTTGCAATATGCGTTCCCAAACTCTATATGTGTAGCGCGATCGTGTCATGCAGCTCGCATCATGTCATCCTCCACGCGTCAATCGCGTCCCAATATGCGCCTAGCCTTATAGTTTGATTATTGTAGCTCATACATCGATGAAGTTGCATCGTAGTTGAAGTACGTTTGGGTAAATTAACAAATTATTTGTCAAATTATAAGCTCAATATTATTATATAATATACCTGTTTATACGATTTTTTTTACATTTGGATGCAATAACGTTCATTCATGTTGGTTTTAAAACATTTGTATGTAAGATAACTCTTTATAAAAAAAAGAATAAAAACTCATGAATGTAAACTGTTTCTTTATTTGGCAAATAAATGTATAACGTTATAAATGAACTTAAATATAACGGCCATTTAGTATAACAATTATTTTTTTATATAACCAGAAATACATAAATTAAATAATTTTTATTGACATTAAGATGTGAACAAAACATAATTTGTTTTCAGAAATATCCTGAGCGAGCAATTTTTAAAGTAATTCACGCTATGATCAGAAGAGGTGAACTACAACATAGGATGCAGCGAAAGATGTTATATAGGCTGCAGTAAAAGATCAATAAGTTTTATGCTTTCTTTTTCATAGCTTTCATAGCTGCTTTGATAACGTTTAATTCTCTTCGGAAGGGATATTCAGGATGATCTTCGACACTGAAAGTAAAATATACCATTATGGTGATTTTGTTATATTATAATACTGGAACTGTTCATAGTGTATTCATATTGTTTTTAAAAATATGCTTAATCTAACATTGTACCTATAAAATAAAAGTTTTGTATACTAAAATGTTGTTATCTTTGTCTTTGTCTGATTCTTACACGAATCAAACACATTTTGAACTTTGAAACAAATGTGACGTGATATATACCATTCTCTATTATGAAGGTTTGTGTGGGACTCTACAAATCCTTACTGACAGATTGTTCAAATGTAAAGGCTAGTGAACATATCAGCGGCTGATATATAACGTTGATATGTTGCACCATCTTGCTGAAAGAAACCGTTGTTGCATTCCTTGTTAGTAAACATGGTAGAATTCATCCAGTACAGGGCTTAAAGTGTGATTACCAGTAACCGCACATCAAAATACACTGGTCTTTTCATCGGTGAATTTACCAATACATGTACCCTATTATTCTGAAAATTTTTTATGAACAGATAAATAAAACCATGCTTTGTTACTCATGCACAGGGTCGGATTTAGAAACATGCTAACCTGTGCTAACGCACAGGGCGGCAAAATTTAGAATTTTATTTTTAAGGCTGTATTAAAATAACACAATACTCCTTAAAAATATCAATGGAAAATAAGTGGACAATCAGTTATTACTTTCTTTCCAATATTTCTTGTTAATGTTAAAAAATACTCATGTTTACCATGTTATGAGTGTTAGGCGAGTAGGTGTGCCTAAGAGATTATATCAACACTCAACAGTGTCTGAGAAGGGAGTGAGCGTGAGTAAGTCTGCACCCCGCAAAATGCTCCGCCCATATTACCCGTTCTCGCCTCTCCACTCATCCCACTCCTACAACTTGACGTTTACAAACGCTCATGTATGTTTCAACATGATTAGTAGTGGTATTTTTTGTTACTGCTAAGTGTCATAATAAGAGATCTATCCCAATATCTGTGTAGCTTTAAAAATATTAAACTGCACAGCTGCTACGGACAAAAGCTAATAATTGTAAATGCGGCAGTCTTTGTATTGAAGTAGATATGACGAAGAAGCTTATTTTGATGAAGTGTTTAACCCTAGAACTGGCAATGCTATAGCAAAAATTGGGAAGCCAAAAATAGTAAATGAACCCCAATCCAAAGGTGTTCCATAGCTTTTTTGTAGAAGAAACTTCAAAGAATTCAAATATGCCACTAAAAAATAGTTTCTTTTAAAATTTTAAAAGTTATTAGCTTAGAAAGCAAAAAATGTTCAGAAACGGAAGGAAAAAACCAACTATGCCTACATAAAAAATAGTAAAATTTTTTTTCAAAATATACAATAGTTTCGTAATTTAGTTCTAAATAGAAGTGTATAAAAACATTTATCAATTTCAAATTTCTTATTTTGAAAAAACAGTTTTTATGTTCCAAATACATGACTGTTAACAAAACTAGGCCTAGTTTGAAACGTAATTTACTAATATATGCTTTGCCTAAAAATGAAATATTATTAAAACAAAGTGCAGAGAATAAATCAAAGAATTGAACTGTATATTTGTAAATTATCTTTTCATAAAAGTGTTTGACTTAGAATTATTTGAATAACAAAAGTGAGAAAAATATATAAAACTCTCGTCTGTACAATCTATACAAGATGCGCTCGCAAACTCCTACGTCTAGCCATGTTGTAAAAGTCCGTCAGGCGTTAGATGTAACCGTATTAGCAGTCACTTTCCCACGGTCCTACACAATAAACTGTTCAAATATAGCATATTTGGTTTACAGGGAAAGTTAGCTTGAAGCATTATGTTTACAAAGATACCAAAATATCTCTAAAAAACGATTGTGGTCAAACAGATATCACGTGTAATAAATAACGCTATTTATTGGTTGGAAAACTGACCAATTGCAAGGGTCTACACAACTTTAGAACTATTTGCCCGATTTTTGATTGGATGGCAGTATTAGATAGGGAAAATTGTGAAGAATCCAACAATATCTAGGTTTACTTTAGAAGAAGTACTGGACGGGCTTTAGAGAGAGAAGAAAGATGCGTTACTTCGTCGTATTTTATGACAAAATCTGGTGAATCGACGAGTTTGTTAAAGAAAACTAATAAACTGCAACGATGATTACGTATGTAAATATACGTTTTACGAAAAAGTTGTAAATACAAAAATTAAAGTTTAATTCATTTCCTTTCCAACGGTGCCGGTTTTATTACGATTGGATGATTTTAAGAGGATTAAATTAACGATTATGCACAAATGCTCGCTCTGTTCGAAATCGTTGCGTTCTGCCGGTTCTAGGGTTAATGATTTTGTGCACACTCGAGCAAGAAGAAAACCTTTCATCATTTCATTATGACTTATCTGTTTTGACTGTTTTGGTAGACAAAAGAGACAATGTTTATACTTGAAATTTTACTTATATATTTTTGTGATTATTGACACTGTTTTTCTTAAAAATAAATTATGACAAAAACATTTTATGAATTTTATTACCATGTTTGGAGATGCAAAGCTAAAAATATTATCATTTAGAGGAAATCGTAAAATAAAATTTGTATGATATATTGATATATTCTTTAAATCATAGCTTGTTCCCTTTTGTATCAGTTATTTGTTACTATATAGGACGGAGTGGTGAATTTCGAGGGGGCGGCACGTTACTGTCAGCACATGGGCTCACAATTCCTAAATACAGCCCTGCTCATGCATTACTGTGTTCTAATTTACCATTAGCCATTGTTTTAATTTTGTTAAACAGCCATTGACTGTAATTTAAATTTATCACTCTGTTGGCTCCTTCAAAGTTTTTATACGATACAACTTTAATTTGAAAGAATTATGTATTTGTATAAATGAATATTTCAATTCACCCTGTTCAATTAATTTTTGGTTTAGAATTCTGTGTAATTAGCAACATATTCTGTTTGAATTCATTTTGTAAATAACTTTTTACAAAAAGATGTACAATAGATTTATTTGGAGTGGATGCAATAAATTTAACCAATAAGCCGTAATTAGGGAGTGACAATTTAACAAAAGTTTTATGTTTTTAAATGAATCACCTGTATAAGTTATGACAAAAACACTCATTTTGGAATTTTCAGTGACAACAATTTTCCATCTGTTATTTGTTTTCAAAAAATTATCTTTACATTCTTGAACTTTGAGCTCCAATCAATGGTAGCTCTACTGATTTTTTAAATTAATTTTGCTAGAAGTTTTTATTATTAACAATTTAAATAAGTTTAGTAAAATTGAAGAAAATATGATGCTTTAAATAAATTTAGAAAATAAAAATACCACAGATTTATTTTTATTTATAAAGTAAATTACTTTATCACATTTTATTTCAGTGTCCATTGCACCAACCATCAATGTTTTTGAAAATACATTTTCTTATGCCTTAAAAATTTATAGAGTAGATTTTACGAAAATAGGGTTTTGCATCATCGTAATTGATTTTTAGTACTGTAATAACTTTTCAAAATGGATTGTTAGAGAAAAGAATGAACATTTTCTTTTTATATTAAGAAAAGATAAAATAATTACAATTTAGAGTTCAAATTGTGTACTATCAATGTTTCTATATTAAACATTTTTTTAATGTTTGTAAGAATAAATTGTAATTTTACAACAGACTGTTTTATTAACGGATTTTTTCCAACTCAATCTCATTTTTTTTTAAACTTCAATTTTCATGATTTTTCCCTGTATAACTACTGTATTTGTAGTATAATACAAAAAATCTTAGATACATGCTTCTTAAAAAGAGCAAACCCACATTTTTAATTTTCAAATAAGGTATAAAAAACGACCATTTCTGTTAAAACAAACTCTCTCTGCCATCCTCAAATTAATTCCACAATGTCACATACTATTTCAAACTCATTCAGTTACATTAGTTGTAAAGCAGATTCAAATGAAAACTGAACTTTTGCCTTAAATCTAACATTTTAAGTTCAGTTTGGAAGAAAGCAAACCTTAAGCAAATATTAATAATTTTCGATCAAGTAATAAACATTTTACTTACCCCTTCCAAAACAGGAAATTTAAAATGCGACCTTTAGCTCCTAAGTCTAAACTTCTAAGCCTTTCCATCTCTTCATCATTCAAACGACAATTGAAAATCTAATATGCAAATAATTTAAATTATGAATAGGGATACAAATATTGCCAAAATACTTAGAACATTTGATAAGATATTGTACTTCATATAATAGACATCATTTTCCATTTGTAACATGAACAATATAAATTTATGTGTTCTATTAATATAAACATGAATTTAATGGGCTTTATACCGTATTTTGAGATCATTTAATTTAATTCGAGTAAAATTTAACGCCCAGTCAATCATGGTTTTTACATCAATATTGCAGTAGGCTACAACAGTGTATCAATAAACTGTGTAATACAAAGGGTATTGAATGTATAAATCTGTGTTTGTGTATTTCTTTTGTATCAGTCTATGCAGAATTACAAAGGTGATTGAGCAGGAAACCATAATTTTACTGATAGGGGATTTTGTAACTTTTTTCCTTTGATATAAAAAATTATTAAATTTTAGTAATATTGTAACACTGACAGCCATGTAACAGAAATATTATACGATGATAATAAATCAGCAATTTCCCATAATGTCTAAAGCATAGAGGTTTGGTCTAAATAAAATAAATGACGCAATATATATAATAGTAAACGTTTATAATTCTTGTATACATATAAATTCTTTTGTGACGCAAAACAATTAAAGTAAAATCATTTAAATAAAGGATAAATAAAGTAAAAGGCAGACTATTAGCAGATAAAATAAAAGCAGACTTAAAATATATTAATCAATAAACATATGTAACGTGTGTGAACTATATAACAAATTATTTTAACGAGTAGTGCGGTTGAAGCGAACGGTGAAAAGAAACAATTAAATAATTGCACAATGGACAGTTTTAAAGAACTATTGAAATTGAAAAATAAGCACATGTGAAAAAATCAAAGTATGTATCAGCGAATATAACAAGGGCACAACATAACATCGGTACACAAGTGTCTGAACGCAGTACAAACAACAAGCGTTAAAACAAGACTGATAGAGAAGGCCTTGTACTTCTTGCCTACGTGACTAACAGCACAGAGAGAACGTACTAGAACGAAAAACATGGCGGATGGACTGTGTGCATAGTAAACGGCAGGTGGTGTGAAATTCGTCAAGAAATGTAGTTTTTTTCAGTAAAATAAGAACAAATCCTGTTTCAAAGTGAAGTAGAGGTGCTTCTACGTTCGTGGAAATGTAGAAAACAAAATCGATACAGTGAATTTTGAGATAAGTGAAGTAATGGAAGATCGCCCATGTGCTCTGACAAAAACGCGCGTTATACTTCGAGATACTTTGTGTTAATTGTGTGAACAACAAAAAATCCTAGGTAAAAAACAGTGCAACGAATAACGCAGTAAGTAATAATGGCCATAGGACATACATTTTTCAGTCTGCAAATATAAAATTTTTAATTGTTCTAACAAGTAACTTCCTTTGATTTTTATTGCGTCATACTTTAGGCTATGCTTGACAACACTTTGTATAAATTGTATATAATTGATTTGTTTGTTTGTTTCTTGTAATGTTGATATATTTTGTTGTAAATAATCATTTTTTTTTTTAAATGTTTGAGTAAACAAATAGTTGTTCCGCTACAATGTCTTAGACTCCTTTATTTAGCCACGTACATCCACAAGCCATTACTTTGCAGCCAAGTATTCACCCCTGAGAAAATTGAATTAACATAGTAAATCATTAATGGTAATTGGTAATTATAGATGGGTAAATCCATAAGTATTAATCGAGCATAAATAGAGTTATATGTGGATTATTATTATTATGATTAATATTATTTTTTTTATTTGAGTTAAATGAAGGTGGTATCAAGGTTTTTATGAGTAAGCTGTAAGGTGAATTAAGGTGAGGTGGAGCATAAGGTGTAATTCTACGTTGGAGTTAGGGGAGATATATGATATATGGTGATTTTTAGTAAATGGAAGTAAAGTGATAAGAGGTGTTTCTTGGTGATTAAAGGTGTATTATGAACGACGATTTCTTGTGTATTAAGGTAAATAAGTAAATGAGGTGAAGGAGAGGCGATAATTATTAGAAAATAATCCACATGTAGCATTTTTTATTATTTTTGAGTATTTTTTTTTATTTTTGAAACTTTTAACGAATCCCATTTTTTTAACAGTTCATATTATTATATTTATTATATATATTTTATTTTTGTAACCGTCAGTTACAATATTTAGAAAAAATATGCTTTTGAATTCTTTGTCTAAAACATACATATTTTAGAAATTACTCCATTTTTATACAAATTTCAAACTATACAGTATTTAATTTTAATAATAAATTGGTTTTGTATATCAGAAGAGTTTGACACATTAAAGTTATCTAAATTATTTTCTCATTTTATAATCAACAAAAATTTTAGTTCTCCATACAATACACTTTTTGTAGAAATTAGTGCAATTTAACTGGGTTTCTTGATAATAAACTTGTTTAAATATATAATTTTGCCCCACTGTCAGCAGTTGTAGTCATGAACTCGGTATTTTTTCCAATCTGAGATACTTAGGTTTAACCACTGTATTGTGACATGTGATAATTTACCTTTGACCATATTTTTACTTTCTCCCCCTATACGGTACCATAGTATATGGAGAAAGCATTGTATTCGTCAAAATTTTTGAGTTTGAGTTTTTGGAGGAAATATCCGTTTTGGGTCCCCCTGAACCTAAAAAAGTGGTTTTCGGAGTGATGTCTGTGTGTGGGGGAGTCTGTTTGTGTGTGTGGATGTTATCAGACCTAGAGCCTAAACCAGTCGTCCGATTTTGATGAAATTTGGTATGGAGGTACTAATCCATGGTATCTCCAGGCGTTTTTTTTCATTTTTGTGAATTTTTGATTTTTAAGGGTAATTTTCTATAATGAGGGAGAAAGTATGTGTCAGTTTCCTGATACCGTTTATTTTATCTGCAACCATTTTTATATTATTTTAACAACCATTATTTGGACGGTGTTATGCATCACTAGACCAAGCGCCATTTCGTAAAAATCAGTATTATGGCGCATTCTGTTAGAGAATGATATAAACTATATACCAAAAAATCTCTGTTGGTATACTAGTAATGGTTGCCTAGTAATATTTAAAAAGACCAAGTGCCATTTCACTTATACTAGATTTTCTATTCTGCATCACAAACCTAAAAGCCAATAACCAATGTTTTATTTTGCTTCAGTAGACCAAGTGACATGTATTGGTCTTTGGTCTTGTGATACAAAACTGAAAATGTGGCAGCACTGAGCAGGCCAGACTTCATAATATCAATATATCAGCTGTATACTCTTTTGCTTCAGTGTTGTATTGTTATCAAAAAGTGTTGTGAAAACTATTTATGTTTTACAGTTTTATTCTTGAACATAATCAGTGCAAAATATTTTTGACCCGATTCAATTTGCGCAGAAAAAAGCTAAAGAAAGATACTTGCAATGTATGCGACCGATTAGCTGAGGAAATTAAGGATTGTGTTAATAATACAAAATTAGAAAATTTGAAGAAAGAAAAATATTTTCATTTGGAAAAAGCAGAAAATGCACAGGCTAAGAGGAAGGAAGACATGTTAAAAGCCAAGGATCAGCCTGATTTAGAAACATTGTGCTATGATTTAGAGAAAACTCTTCCACTTCCTAGGATTCCTACAAACATAGTATATTATAAGAGGTAATTGTGTGTATATAATTTAGGTATGCACAGTGGAAAAAATAGTAAAGGGCACTGTTATGTATGGATTGAAGGCGAGGCTGGCCGGGGAGCTCAGGAGGTGGGTAGCTGCCTAAAAAAACACATTGAAGACACTGTAACTGCAAAGCAACTCATTCTTTGGTCGGACTCATGTGGCGGTCAAAATCGCAACATTAAAATAGTTCTAATGTTGAAAACAATTATGGAGAAACACCCCACCATTGAAAAAATTATATTGCGATATCTTGTCCCGGGACATAGTTTTCTACCAAACGACAGTGACTTTGGTGACATTGATTGTGCCCTGAAACTACAGCAACGGTTGTATTCAGTAGATGATTATATGAATGTAATGAAGCAATGCCGGAAAAAAATCCTTTAGTTGTTCACAGAATGGCAAAGCAAGAATTTTTGGGAACAAAGAAATTGGAAGGTTTAATATCTAATAGAAAAAGAGATGTTAGAAAAGAAAAAATAAGCTGGCTGAATACAAGAGAAATTGAAATCAGAAAAGAAAGTCCTCTTAGCATATTCATGAAAAGTGACTTCAAGCAAATCAATGCAGTAGAAGTAGATATTGAAAAGAAGCAAAATAGAGGTCGTCCTTCTTCATAACTACTACACAATTTGGGTGAACATGTAATTCCTCTGTGGCCGGCTGGGAAACCAATTTCTAATTCAAAACTTGAAGACCTAAAGTTTCTTTTATCACTGGTACCAAAAGATGCGAAGTCGATATACAAGTCTCTTATCGGCAGTGAAGAAGTAGAAGATGACATAGATGGTTTCAACGGAGAACTAGACTTCGAAATAGAAAATGAGTAAGCTAATTACAGCCCAATTACCTGTTTAATTTTGTTAATTATTGTAATTTTTTGCTCAAAATAAAGTAAGTTAACTGAGAGTATACATTTTATTCAAATCTTTCTTTAACAAAAATAATAGTATTTTTATTTTGAAATTGATTTTTCAGCTTACACACATTGGTCTTGGTCAATGTTTTTTCACTTGTAATTTAATTTAAAAATAATAGGTATTTTCATGCCTATTATAATTTTTAAATCAATGTGCAACAATAAGTATGCTGCAACGTTGAAATAAATAATTAATGTGAGTATACTGCCTCTTAGATAATGCTAAACAGCAGAATTTTTTACTGATAAACTATAACAAATTTGTTTTAAAAAGGTCTGCAGTATACTGATGCTTCAATGCATGTGTCGTGCTGTGTTGTGCATCACTAGACTAAAAGACTAAAGTGTGTTTGGCTTGTGGTGGAAAAAAAAGTTCACAAAAACCAAAAAAGCATCAGTAGACTAAAAGCCATTTTATTTATTTTTAGAGTAATTTCATAAACTAGTAAAATGAGATTTTGAAACTAAGTTAGGTATAACATACTTCACTAACTGAAAAAATATTAAGTGGTTTTTTTCGCATGTGTATTTTTAATTAAGTAAAAACTTTAAGGTCAATTATCTCAGAATCACTTTTTGGCGCTTGGTCTAGTGATGCATAACACCGTCCATTTGTAGATTAAATATAATAAAACTATACTGAATTTGAATCTAATATAAAGTGATATCAGTTTTCTCTTTATTCTTTCCTCACTAGAAAAAAATTATCACATTAATTTTATTGTAATAAACCAAATAAGCAAATAACTATAATGCATAATTCTAGACATTGGTAATAATAATTTTAAAGATAATAGTGTTTATGAATTTATATTGATTCTATTGTAATTACTTACATCAGCATTTTCCTTTATGCGTTCCGGTTTTACACTTTTTGGTATTACTGCAATGCATTGTTGAACTAGAAATATGAGCAATATTTGGGCTGGTGTTCGCTGCTTACACTTTGCAATTTCGACCACAATAGGATCATTTAGAAGATCTGGTATTGCTACATCCACGCTATATATTTAGAAATACATTTCAGATCAGAGGTTATACATGTAGTACAGTATAACAAATTACTATTATAAGGTTGGACATAAGTTTACAACACGCTTCCCTGGTAATATCTTTCCAAATTATGACCTTTTCAGGAAAGATAGTATTGCAGCCAACCTAAGCATATTGGAACTAATTTAATGTTAAATTGTTAGTTCAAACTAGGTAGATTTATTATGGTAATGGTAACTATACAAACTTTATGTTGATATTATTTTTGCTAATTGTATATATATTTATTAAAAACATGAAATGAGTGCATGTTCTTGAATTAAAAACTAATAGTGCTAAGTGTTTTTACAAACAAACCTAACAGGATCATATTTTGTTTAAAGCGTTTATTAACTGCAAATGTACAAATTTTAAGTTTTGGTTGATGGTAACATTATTTTTTTCAACCTTTTTTTTAACTAGGTTTCAACCTTCACTTCAAGGTCATCTTCAGATCCATAAAACACTTATTCATTCATATGAACTTCGTTGATATATAACACATATAATATATACATACACAATACAACAATCAACATTTAAATTTTAACCAATGTACACAGTCGGTAAACATGTCTCGCACTAATCACTTATACGAGGTGATCCTACGTTTTTGTTCAAAGGAGTAATCACGTCATATGACGTTCCTGGTTGCCATAGGAACGAGTTTCTATTACGACTCAATTAGTTGGTTATTTCACCACTAGAGTATAACATTATGTACACAAAATGCCACATCGCTTTGTTTGCTTCTTTTTTCTGTCCCACTGGTTTCTCACTTTGTTGACTACTTTTATTGTGAGCTGTTTGTTTCTACAGTTTTGTGTTGTTTGATTTCTTAATTATTTGGCTATACAAAATAAGTAAAATCAAAATTGTTGGAAAACGTTGAACGAAGTAAAATGCTGATTTGGAAAATAGCGCCAGGGAGCTGGCATCTGTCTATTATCACATTCACTCACACCCACACCTAGTGCAAGTGAGTGTGAGGAACAGTACATATACAATGTTCTGTGTTTTGTGAACTGAGTTGCTACTTACTGGTTTGTTGTGACGTTTGATCTCAGGCTCAAAGTTGTGCCAGTGGAGAGTGGAGTTTTATGATTTTGGAGTTTAAAGAAAAGATTGTACAGGGTTTGTAAATTTTGTTTGTAAAAAAAGATTCTGGCAAATAAATATATTTGTATTTTATGAGACTAACTAAAGCCATTACAAAAAATACATGTAAATAAATATCAGTACCCATTTTTATGATTTATTTGCTTTAAAGAATGATTTTAACAACAAGAAAAAACAAAACTTGGACCTCCCGCTGTTTCCCTGGGTATTCTATTTCCCCTCCTTCTCCCGAAACCGCCAACACCGTCCAGACATTCTGGATCCGCTCTTGGTTGAAAGAGCAATCCGTCAACAAAAAACAAACAAAAATTAATTCAATTAATCGGAATTTATAAAGTTAAATGTTCTGTATGCAAAAACCATTACATTGGACAGATCGGATGATTTTTCCACAAGATTTCAAGGACACAACCCAAAGGCCTTAAAATATTACAACAAAAGTCAAGCTTTGCCCAACACATCATCAAGTTAAAAACCACACCTTCCAAAGTGCTGAGGTAAACATGGAAATCAGCCAAAAAAGCCGCAAAATGGACATGCTCAAAGAATTCAAAATCTTTAAATCATTAAAATTTACCCCAGAAAATATTTTGATTGGGAAACAAACATTTTATTAAAATCAGGACCAATATGCAAGCGAAGAGTAAGGAAAAGGTGACCTAATACAAATAGACATACCCCGGACTCTTAACCCGATGCTGAGTGATTAATGCGAGACACGATTCACGACCGGTTCAAATTTAAATGTTGAATGTGTATGTATGTGTTATATATTATATTAATGGAGTTTACACAAACAAATGTTTTTTACGAATCTGAAGATGACCCTGAAATGAAGGTTGAAACCACCTATCCGACATCTAAACAAAGGAACTGTAAAAGTACGTAACCAGTTCATTATTGAATATTCAGTTCCGGTGGCTGAAATCTCCAAAACTAATCGATTACTTTTTTACAAGTTGTGTAATATATATATTTATATCTACTATTTAAGGTAAGTGTGTATAGCTTTACAAAAATTAGAAACAATCTGTGATATGCCTAGTAATAAAATTGCATCATTGTTAGCTTGTAAGTTGGAATGTAATCAGGTGTTATTATGTCTTCAATAATTATAACATTACCTTGCATTTGCGATCTAGGAGTCCTGTATATTGACGAAAATAACCCAGTGAGGTCGAAACCGCGGTCGTCAATATACAGGACGCTTAGATCGCAAATGCAAGGTAGTGTTATAATTATTAATTTAACATTGTGATCAAGAAGCAGGATTTATAATGTATGTCTTCAAATTATACTGATAATTTTTCATTAATATTTAACGTTTAGATATTACTGGGTATATTTATCTACCCAGTCAACTGAAGAGTGAAGATTGAGTGTTTTGTTAATGTATCTTGATACACAATAATTCAATAAGTTTGTTTTTGCGATAAATTTACCAAAGTGACTCTTAGCCATAAACGCATTGGAATATAGGAGTAAGGCAATTGTGTCATTTTACGATGTTGTGTAAAAACTTTGTGAAATATTACTTCATATATATATATATATATATACATAAGTAAGCCTAAGTTTATTTTTAAGGTTTTTTGACAAATTGTTTCATCCAATTTTGTTAAGTTATATTTCCTGTTTATATTGATTTAATAATACAATTTAAATATTATGATTATATTCTAGAGCATTTTCTTTCTCATGCCACAATATCGCTAGGAAGCATGTTGTAAATTTTACCCTAATGTGAAATTAAAATAGTTTTTTATTCGACTTGGTGGCTCAAATGATTCTTTTACACAACTTAAATACTAATGATTTTTTTACTTTAAAAAAATATAATTTATAGTCTTTGTCAGTTTTATTTTGATTAATTACAGTTTATCATAAACAGTAATAATATGTATATACAGAATTTCATACATGGAACCAAAAATGTGCTTTTCTTGAACACTAGAAATAAATTTAAATGTGAATTGATCAAAACTAGATCCTGGCATTAATGAATTTAAAATCTGATATTCAATAAACATGCACTATCTTTAAAAAAAATGGTATATTTATATTTCTTACTTCTAATAAAATTGCTAATGATGTTTCAGATATAATGATATTTTATAATTTAATGCAGTTGTTTGTTGAGGTACCTTGTATAAAATAAAAAGTCTTTGTATCACAAAGTAAAGACAATAGTTCTTTGCATATGCAGACTTTAGTAGGTCTGTCATTAGTTGTAATACCTACAGCGTGTTTATAATTAAAAAAAGCTAATTTTTGTCAACATTAATTGTTAAATGATGATATTGATAAGTTTAATACTTACCCATATTTCTCAGACAAGTGTTTCTTACTACCTGGCGATCCAAGTGGTGAGAATGCTACAATTCTAACGTTCAGTTTTTCAGCAAGATATCGAATTTCAGGCTGTTGTAGATAAACATGCATTTCTAATTGCACTACTGCTGGTAGAATTGCAGCACCACCAAAAAGTCTTTCCAACTGGATGACATTGAAGTTAGATACACCAATTGATTTAGTGGCTCCTCTGTTGACTTGGCCCTCCATTTGCTTAAATGTATTAAATAAATAAATTGAGACACAACAATCACATACAGGTACGAAAATTCATCATTTAGTTTAGACACACTACTGAAAATTGTTAGCAATAATAATAAATAATAAAATAATAATAAATAAATACAATTAGGATTAATAAAATTTGTGTACTATGTTAAACTATTAAACTATGGTTAGGACAAAACTACGAGTATCTTTAAGTGTTAACACCATATTAATGATCTGTGTATCATCACTCTGTATCGTCTGAATGCAATTTGGTAGGAAAAATCTTTTATGAACACGCTTTAATTTTACACACACCAAAAGAAAGTACTTGATGTAAAGAAAATTACTATAGTAAGGACAAAGTGGTCCTTGATGCATCAAAAACCCATGAATTAACATGAAATGGCCAATGTATACATAAGAAACCATCACTTCCTCTCGACGTGTCAAACAGTATCCTTAATTTGCCAAAGTTTATTATTTTGTAATGCTGTCCACTCTTCTCCCCAATGTCTAAAACAAGGCATGCTTCAAAACAGAAGAGGGATGACATTACACACTTCACGTTAGACCGTAGGTGTATGGCTTTCTTAGCAGCTAGGTCTGCCTTGGTATTTCCCTGTGACCCAGAAACCAACAGAATGACACCCAAAGTCTGTGCATGACACACAGAATATCTTTAACAAAGGGTTAGAGAAATACATTCTTGGATGGATTCAAGAGCACTGATAAAACTACTTCTAATATTAATGAGTACACTATTCTAATTCTAATTAAAACAAAAATGAAATCCTTGATTACTAAAAGTTAATGTGTTGACTGATTTACTTCAAGACAACCTATAGGGTGTTTCATTATGTGCAAAGAATGAAGAACTATAGGGAGGTTTCTGAATGGTTATTCTTGGTAAATAAGGACCTATTCTATACCTCCATCAGATCTCATTACAAAATGGACTTTAAACTGTGAAAATAGAAAAAAAATGTAGGGACGGTTTGACCCACATTTGAATTTCCAGCTCTAAAGATGTCTAGGTGTTTCAAACTCACATGTTATAATTGGAGGGAAACTACACTGTATTAGCAGATGAAAGCAAGACACCACATTGATCTGAAAATTTAAGATTTTTGCGGTTTTCATGTATTTGTCTTTATCTGTACGAATTTATATCACTAGAAGTACTAACTAAAGACAGCCCTTGGTTTCAGTTTGAAGTCAATATAATTCTACTCAAATCTTAGAAAAGAAAAAGAAAAAGAAAAATGTGCACTCAGGGAGCCTCGACCTCTTGGTTAGGGGGGGGGGGGGGGGTAGGCTCCAGTATGCAGTTTTGAACATATGGCTAACCCTCATTTTTAATAATTTTACTTTCTCACTATACTATAGTATAGAGAAAGTATAGTGATCGCAAAAAAAATCGAAGTTGAGATTTTTGTGGAAATATCCGTTTTGGGACCCCCTGAGTCCAAAAAAGTGGTTTTTACAAAATGTCTGTCTGTATGTCTGTATGTATGTCTGTATGTCTGTATGTATACAAAGCTAGAGAGAAAACTATTCGATCGATTTCAACCAAATTTGCACCAGACATGTCCAGTACGCCTGTATAGATGCACGAAAAAGGGTTTTGAACAATTTTGAAAAACAACCCCCTTTTTGGCCAAAAAACCCCCAAAAAATCAGTTATTATTTTTTTATAAAAAAACGGCTCTAACGATTTTGATAAAATTTGGCTTATTTGTAGCCTTTAATGTGCCCTACCATATACAAAAACCCGCATCTTTCTAAAAATTCTCGTTTAGCTAATAATAATAATAATAATAACTGATTTTTGGGGGTTTGTGGCCATAAAGGGGATTGTTTTTCAAAATTTTTCAAAACCTTTTTACGTACATCTATAAAGACCTAATTGACGTGTTTGGTGCAAATTTTTTCGAAATCGATGGAATAGTTTTCTCTCTAGCTAATAATAATAATATTTATTAGTTAATCGCCTACTTTAATAAAAGTATACAAAGCTAGAGAGAAAACTATTCGATCGATTTCAACCAAATTTGCACCAGACATGTCCAGTACGCCTGTATAGATGCACGAAAAAGGGTTTTGAACAATTTTGAAAAACAACCCCCTTTTTGGCCAAAAAACCCCCAAAAAATCAGTTATTATTTTTTTATAAAAAACGGCTCTAACGATTTTGATAAAATTTGGCTTATTTGTAGCCTTTAATATGCCCTACCATATACAGAAACCTGCATCTTTCTAAAAATTCTCGTTTAGCTAATAATAATAATAATAATAACTGTTTTTGGGGGTTTTTTGGCCATAAAGCGGGTTGTTTTTCAAAATTGTTCAAAACCCTTTTTCGTGCATCTATGAAGACTTAATTGACGTGTTTGGTGCAAATTTTTTCGAAATCGATAGAATAGTTTTCTCTCTAGATAATAATAATAATAATAATACTTATTAGTTAATCTCCAACTTTAATAAAAAAACTCTCCTACCCCAACCTACAAGTCACAGTAAACCTGTTTAGTAATTTAAATGTATTTGTGAGAAAGTATGTGCCAGTTCCTGGTACCGTTTATTTTAAGATGTGTTTTTCAACCATTCTACTGATATATATCATGATTCTGTCAACACTAGACATGATTTTATTTACACTATCCATCTTGTTATAAGTAAATATGCCTAAACTAGTTTGCTTTAGTACTATGACTAAAAGATTCATGATTAAAATATTTACACTTTTTAAACTTGGACCGAATAATAAGGTAACATTTTCAACTTTATATTGTTTCTTATAAATTAAAAGAATAAACCTTATCTTCAGGAGTTATTCTTAATCCCCATGCACCCTAGATAACTCGGATATTTAAAATTTGTATTCTTCCGAAGATTTTGGATTAAATTGCTTGTCTAAAATATATAAATCAACTACTGGCAGAGGGGGTAATAGTGAGACTACTTTGGTAAGATTTATCCTTTTCACACAGACCAAAACAACTAATAGCTTAATGTATTTTTTGTTTCGGAATGCCGGAAACCGAAGGAATACAGCAAGAAGAGGACAAAGCATTATCCAAAGCAAATGTTGGCCTCAGTGTAGTGTTTGAATAAAATTCTATTCTAGGTGCAGCAAAATTCTATGACAGACAGAAATACTTTAGAAAGATAAATGACAAAATATCGATTAAGTGAAAATAAAAATGAAGTTTCATTTAAACACAATTAAAAACTGGGCAAGTATTAATTGACCAATTAGAACTGATGTTAGCAGATTAAAAACAGTAAGAACTTTTACATAGGAATTTGGACATTGAAATAACTTTAAAATGCCTGAGTTGATAAAGAAGGCTTCATATGATTGGGTGCATGGTTTAATGCATCACAACTCGGGATTATCACTTCGCACACCACACTCTACAAGTCTAAGTAGAGCAGTTGCATTCAACAAAAGTGCCATTGGAGACCTCTTCATTAACCTTATATCACTCACGACTAAACACAAATTTGAGGCTCATTCTATTTATAACATTGATGAAACGGGAGTGACCACTGTCCATGAACGAACCCGGGAGAGTCATTGTAGAGAAGAACTCCAAAGAAGAGTCTAAAGTGACATCTGCAGGAAGAGGTACTTTAGTAACTGTCTGTTGTGCAATATCAGCAATTAGGAATTAACTACCTCCGTTTTTGTATACCCTAAAATCCCGAGTCAAGGATACAATGACCAAATGCTCTTCATGAGGGTCTAAGGAAGCTGCCAACCCCAGTGGCTGGATGATTGGGGATAATTCTGAGTTTTATTTGGACCATTTCATCAAATATGTAAAATGCAGTACCGGTAAAGAATTTTGGACAGTTAGATTCACGCATATTTTTTGTTGGAATTGAGAAATGCAAAAACAATTGGGTCTTCTTACTAACAATTAACCTGCATACTAGCTACAAACTACAGCCCCTAGGTTCTAGTGTTTTTGGGCCTTTTAAGACATATTTCAATCAAGCAGCTGACAATTTTTGGTCAATCATCCAGGGAAACCTATATCTATTTATGATATCCCTGAACTTGTTGCAGTAGCATTCTTAAAAACCATTACTCCACAAAATATCATTAAAGGATTTCAGAAATGTGGAATATATCCATTTAACGTTGAAATTTTTGTTGATGAAGACTTTTTTTAAGTAGCTATGTAATGGACCGTCCAGATCCTACAAGTCAAATCCTGCCTACCGAATGTATTCCAAATGAAGATAGGCCTATCACCATGAATACTATGCCTGATATTCAACCAATCATAAGCTTACCATTAACATCAACCGATCTTAATCTAGGACTGCAGATTGTAAGCTCCGATATGGTTAGGCCTTTCCCAAAAGCATGTGCTAAAGAAACACCAGAAAAGGACGGAAACCTGGAAGACCCTTATTTTGACCAGTATACCAGTGAAAGAAGAAATTGAAAAGAAGCATGCAAGAAAATTAGCAAAAAGAGAAACTACAGGAAGACAGAAAGCAACAAAACGAGAAAAAGAAAGCAAACTGAAGCAAAAAGAACATTGCGTAAGAAGTTTGACGATTCCACTTACCACTCAGACGACAAGAACACTGACTACAGCGATCTTGAAAATGATTTGGAGGACTTTGTTGATTTGGAAATATTAGAAAAATTTAACTTGAGTGTTAGAGATTTTGTACTCTAGTCAAGTTTTGCACGAAGCAAACAACGGCACATTTTGCTAGATCGGTTTCGTATATTGATTCATCTTCTCTTGAATGTGGTGTTTCTGTGAAGAAAAGACTCTGGACATTTTTCTTACCCTGACATAGAAGATCAAACAGCTGTTTTGAAGCAAGATGTAGTGGATAAACTCTCTCCCCCCCCCCTCCTAAAGCGATGGAACGGAAAGGGTAGCTCTTTAAATGACATTTGATTTTAACTTTAGTAAATTTGAGAATGTTGGATGGTGAAGATAAAGTTTATGGTGAAGATAAAGTTTATATTGCAATGTAATTAAATAATGTATTCATAATAACATAGTATTTTTGTTAGCCTCCCTTACATGAAGAGGTTTGACCATAGATACAGCTCATTAAAAAATATTTTATTTTCATATCAAAGAATTTAAATTTCTTTATGACAGTACCGTACATAGATTGTGAGGTAAAATGTTTAACAAGCAATCTCGATGGTGATCACAAATATAAATAAAACATTGAAAAATACAAAAATGTAAAATGCTGGTCAAGCCTCTCCACTCTCTCCCCTATGCTGATAGATCAATAGATACAAAGATATAATTTATAAAATTCTGTTTACATAAAAAATGTGTTAAAACTTACCTTCCATACTGCAAAATGGTCAGTGTCTTCTAAAACTACAAAACCATCGCCTCGTGTGGCTGGTCCTTCTTCTTTTTCATCTGGACATAATGTGAATGGCATATGCATTAAAAAAAGGTCTACATACTTTATTCCTAGATTTGCAAGGGATCTGTCCAAATATTTACAAACATCATCAGGTCTGTTTCCATAAGTCGGAAGCTAGAATGTAAAATTGAAGAAATTGTTAATTAATTATCTACCTGAGATAATATTGAATAATTTCATGCATATATATCATAATACATTACAATTTCAAAATATGTGATTATTCATATTATTAATCTTGCTGGAAACAAGGTGTATATTAGTGACTGCAGGCAATGATGATCGTAGTAATTTTGGCCTTAAAAAATAACAAGAAAACCTTTTGACTGCCGTCAAGCAGCCATACATTACAACCTGTTAGACAGAGAAATATTTGATCTTTTAACGTTACCCTTGTCAAAGTTTTTTTTTTCAAATAATAGGCCTATAGATTTATTATGTAACTATTTGAAACAAAAAATAATAAAATCAATAGTAAATTATATTACTTTTAAGGATGACTCATTATTCATGGATAGGATTACAAAACAAATTAAACACTGTGTATAATGATTATGTTTCATTTATAAGAATACTAACTCTAACTATCCCAAGCAAATCACTGTACAAGCTTATAATGTTTTCAAACTTTTAAAATAAAATAATTTAAATTAATATTGACATCGACTACAAAAATATTCTTTACATTATGGTAATGATCCACAACACATAATATAAAAACAAAATAATTTTTAATTTGTGTTATCTTTAGACGTTGTGCAGGATCTTAACAGTTCTCAGACATTTCCAAATCTTAACAACATTCTGTGTTAAATAGTCTGGTGCTTTTTGTAATAGCTTTAGAGTTGTTCAACATGCAGAAAGTTTTGTTCTTTTAATGACTACTGTATATTTATTAATAATGGATGTTCTACATATTTAAAATACTGTATAAATTATAATTTTTCACGGTTATCATTCCTATTAGGCTATATTGTTTAAATATCTTTTTACTTTAAGTGTGTGTGAGTACATAGCATGTTTTGATAAAATTGAACATTAACTTAAGTATTTTAATAAAAATGCTGAATATTTATTTTAAGACTTAACATAAATGGCTTTTAATATGATTTCTGCAATATTCAATTTCTTTAAAACTGGATAAACTTAAATTAAGTGAAACATAATATTATTTATTATGACATAAACCAGTCACAAACCTTTGTTGTAATAAATAATTCCTCTCTCTTTCCTCCACTTTTAAACCACTCTTTTAAAGCACTACCAATTGCTTTTTCATTCTTGTAATTCGGAGATGTATCAATATGTCTATATCCAACATCTAAGGCAGTTTTTACTGCTATTTTAATTTCTTCTGACTTAGTCTGGAATGTAAAAATGATCTCATTATTAAACATGAGGTGTTATTTTATTTTTATTAATACATGTAGGCTAAATAAATTCTAAGTAGTGCATCTTGATCACTTGATATGCTGTCTTACTGGGTCTGTAGGCTACTCTTGTTCTCATGAATAACTTGGAGTTACATTTGGAATTGATATTTTAAAGAGGTTCATACCGTTCAATCCATATAGGCCCTACCGCATAAAATAATGTAACTTTTTATTTTAAATTAGTTTTTGTACCTATTTTGTTTTAGCTAAGACTTATATATTTTTTTAAATTGCTATTTACTTCCCTTTAGAGTTTATTGTTATTAATTAAGTTCTAGGTACTGGTAAGTTTGATATAGTAATTTTACAGTTTTTCTTGTTCATTGTATTTTAAATCTTTTTAGCTTTGTTTTTCACAGAGTTAAATTTTGTAGGAAAGGTATTAACCTTATTAGATTAGTTTTATTATAATTAATTAGGGCTAGTTTTAAATTTAGACATAATATTCAGTGGCGGCGCGTCCATAAGGGCAGGTGGGGCTGAGCCCCACCAATAATTCAGAAAAAGAAAATATTAGTTGATTAAAATAAACACTGAATTAATATGAAAACAGCGCGTGAATATGTACAAGGCAAAAGCATGTTTGGGCAGCGACTGAGAGTAGAAACCAGGCGGCCGGGGCTAATTTCAAACTAGCCCTAGCGATACAGTATGTAGCTTAGCGGCAAGGATGGTTGACGTCACGCAGACAGTTCCCCCTCCCTGCCGGCTCCTATATGTTCAATGTAAGTGTCTCTCGGGCTTAGCCCCGAGACAGTCTACATGCAGTGACTAAGCGTGTCGTGCGTTACAGTCTTCCTTGGTGACATTCACGTGTGTTTGTGTACAAGTGCAGTGGACTATTATCAGCATGATTTTATAAATAGAAGATTGGCTGTACCTTGTAGGCATAGGATTAGATTTTAAAAGTTTTTGTAATTAATGTTTTTGTAATTAAAATTAATTTTTATTTAGTTACGTATTTTGTTACCTACTCTTACTGTTATGTTTTAAAACTATAATATTTACTGTGGAAACTTGGGCCAAGGTCACAACTAGCCCACCCAGTTAAAATGACTGCGCGCCGCCACTGATAATATTAGAATTACCAGGTGATGATAACCTTGTTTGGTTTTTGACATAATAATAATCAATTTGTTTTTCTATCTTACAATTTACTACTACGACATTAATTTTGTTTTCATTATTTTTTTATTTGGATATATTCAATTGGTACAGTAGTTATAGAAAACAAGAGTAATTTGTTTAATTATTTTTCATTACTTGTTGCTTGGACAGATTGAGTAGTTTTTCACACAATTTTCAATTTCTTTAGTTCAACAATCAATTCCTTTCAAAGTATTCAAGGTAGCTATTAGTCAAGAGATTAGCCTACCTTACCCTGAGTGCAAAAGGTACTATACCATGTTAGAATTATTCTGGTGAAGACCATCAATTTTTGTCCAGTTGGAAATAGTATATTTGTGGTACAGTAATGGTAGCCTGTAAGTACTTTTTTTTAATATATATGGTTTTGTATTTTTATTGTTTTAAATATAAAATATTTTGCATTACTTAACATTACTTAAGTGAGAATAATAATTTAAAATAGCCTGTAGTAAATTATGTTTACAGCCATTATTGTTGTAACATCTAAAATAATTTTGAAAAACTTCTTCCATTTTTTATATAGTGGAATAGATAAAGTAATTTATTTTTGGTATTTTTATAAAATTCTCAAAGTCCTATTTGTTTTAACTTATCATTTTTAAACTGCTTTTGTTTTCTATTGCAAACATTTACTTGCACAAAACACTGTATCATGAGGGTGTATATTTTCAATAGATTTTACAACATATTTCCATTATTTTTTATTAGGAAATCAAAGAAGGCTTCATCATTCTATAGGCCTAGTTCTTTTAATAATAACTTAAGTAATTCTAACTTGTAGGTACTCAACCCTTAATAGCTGGGTAAACAAGGGGCATATTGTTGAAATTAGTTATTTATACACAAACAAAAGTTTGAACTTTATAATTTTTGCATAATGTGATATGTCTAATGTAAGCTTAAATGGGTAAAAATCTATTTGAAATCATATTTTTGGTTTTATAACATTTAAAAAATAGATAGCTAGTTTAAATTTTAATATGTATAAACAAATGTATTATCCAAGCTTAATAATCATTTGAAAAAGATACATGAACCATAGGCCTATATAAAACTTGGCGCCATAATTGATTGCTATTGTGGGATTAAAAATCAAGTCAGACATTTGACACTTTGTTGAACCAAATATAGCTAAAATACTAAAAATAGAGAATAGCTTGTATTTATAGCCTTTATAATTAAACTTTTTGAATTTAGATTTTTAAGTAAAGTACTTTTACAGATGAATTATTTGTAATTGCAATCATCTTACCTGCCAGGTGCCTAGTCCTAACAGTGGTAAATCATACCCTGAATTTAATTTAATCGCATTCATTTTTGCTTGGCTACAAAACTTTGCTGTGATTTGGTGAAAGATTCTACGACTTCTGCTTCTGATTGGGTGATACATTTTTAGGACTAGATGTATTTTTAATTCTGACAATTAATATAAAATAGATTTCGTCTGAGCTTTAGTTACGTTTCAGAAGGGTTTTCAGTTTAATAATCGTACACATACTTTATTTTTTATCAACAATGTTTTTCAACAGCTGTTATAAATTGTTAGACAAACATAATAATAATAAATCTCAATTGCATGATAAACACTAGTTAATGATTACTTTAGTATGGGTGCACATTTTACACTGAGCATAATATGAACAATTTGTCACATTAAGCCCACCAATACTTAATTTGAAATAAATGCATAACACAAACCAAATACCATAGTTATAATATTTTTGTGAATGCTGTGTTCCCATAATGTGAAAAGTATAAATAATTATAATTTTAAGTTTTCCGAACAAAACTCTACATATGCATTTATGATTTGTGATAGTGTAAAATATTACACCGTACAATAGGTTTATTTTCATCATTACTGACAAAACAAAAATTTCATGAAATAGGAGGGAATGAACCAGAAATAATATTGGAATGGAATAAAATACTTTACAGTTTAAACACAGAATATCCATACATTTTTAATTGTTTTATGACTTATGAATTGGTAAGCAGCTTCAGTGCTACATTTCTCGCTTGCAAAGAATTGGGTTTTTTGGTTGATCTAATGATATATCAAGAATATTTCTTTAAAGTAATTGAATCTAAAAAACTGTATTACAAAAACATTTCAAATAAGATGTGATTTGATCTACTGATTTCATAGGTTCTGTTGTTAGTAGTGGTACATAGACGAAGTAAATTGGAGCTAATTCTTAAACTCATCAGCTGATTTAATATTTTGTTTAGTTGTGTCTAATCTAGTGTCTTGTTTATTTGTGTGTAGTAAAGGTAGTTCACAAAAGTTTATTTTACTATCTTCCGTAATGGCACAAGTAGACTGGCCATGGCAGTATAGTTTTCCTCCATTTTTTACGTAACTATGACATTTTATGAAATTGGTACAATGTGTAGCCTAGGTATAATGGGACTAAATAGAAATTGTTACTGTATTTAACCAATAAATTAGATGAAGGCTTAAATAAATTGTGTATGTATACTAGGGGGATTCATGCAACCTGTGCTAAGTATGTTAAACGTGTTAAGTGTGTTAAAATCGAGAAACTCGTTTGACAGAAGTGTGCTACTTAGAGTCGATAGCACACTCGACTTTAGCATGGTCTGGGGTCTGCTAAACCAGTGTTAAGGCCCATTGTCCCTGGGGCGACTCTTGCGAAGTAGCTGAGCGATAGTAGCGGAGCTACAGTAGCTCGGCACTGGTAAGCGTTGTTTCAAATGGGACCAAATTGTCCTTGACGCGACCGCGACTGGCGCGGCTAGCGACTGTAACGAGGCGGGTCTGAGGGCAGTCTCAGTCGCGGAGCGATTGGTGTCGAGTGTGTACATCTTTATTTAGTTGAGTTGTTTGTTGCAATGTCTTCAAAGAATGCAAAACTGCTTTTTACACCTGAAGAAGATGAAAAGCTGCTAGAAGCTATAGCACCTCATCCTGCCATTTATGACTTGAAGAACAGTCTGTATAAAGATAATAGAACTTGTGGCTCTAATTATATATCTATCATTTCTTGGTCCTCAACTTCTTGGACCAAAAGGTATTTCAAAAACAACTTCCTGCCTCGAACTCATAACTACCACTTCACTCGCAAGTCAGCAAATGAATGAACCAGAATCGCTCTAGACCAATCGCTTCAGGGACAATGACGTTGTTAGCTACTATCGCCGAGCTACTGTAGCTCCGCTACTATCGCTCAGCTACTATCGCAAGAGTCGCTCCAGGGACAATGGGCCTTTAACGTCGTTGGGGAAGGTAATTTGATGCTTTCAGCTTGAATTAACAGGTTGTTTGTTATAATAATTATTGTGTTTTACCTGTTTCTTTGCGATGGAAAATAATAATTTCGAATCCATGAAAAGAATTCGGAAGAAATTGGGGAAACGATGGAGCAAGGAAAATAAACATCTTCTCCTAGCCTATCTTTAATTTCCGAGAATTCAACGAAGTTTGACATAGGCCTACATTTTCGTGTTCAGAAAAGTACAGAGAACATTTCTGTGTATTTGATTTTGTTTGCAAAATGGAACCAAAAAGAGGCCTTAATCTTGTTATAAATATACAAAAATGTTATATACATTATTTATTAAGTAGGCGAAAAATCTCTTTTAAAAACTAAAAAATATGGTAACAAGGTGTATTCTAAACTTTAGCCATTTAGCCTAGATCATGAAAACAACAAAATATGTTTCTAAAACATGCAGAAAACGAGGCCTAATTTTATCTAAAATATAATTCACAAATTATAAAGTGAGTAGGGTATTACAGTTTCGGCTCAAATTTACTATTCGACCCTCAATTGACCTACGGCAACAGAAATGCAAGAATAATCAAAACAAAATAGCCTAAACCTAAGTAATAACCTTACTTTAGCAAATAACACATTAGCACAAGGGGTCCTTCACTCAAAATTCAAATAGCAATTTAACATGATAACACATTTTAAAAGCATTTAGCACAGGTTGCATGAATCCCCCTACTACATAGGTTATGTATTACTTTTTTAACAGTACATTTTAAGCTATTGAATTTTGTAAATTTCAATATATATGTTTAATTTAAAATAAAGTACTGTAGCTGAAAATAGATATAAGTTGGCTAGTAGGCCTAGCATAATACTGAAAGTACGGTAAGTCAGATTAGGTTCAGTTTTAGTATATACCCTATTGGGGTTGGTAATGTATGTTCCAAAGGGTTTATATTGTAATTTATTTATTTTTAACTTGTACTGTATTTAATCTACGATAACTCCCCTTATATAAATGTTACATGATAACTCGGGTGGTGAGATTTTACTCACTCTACAAAATTGGTTAAAACATATGTATACATTACATTTTAATCATTAAAAATTCATGTTTACAGTCAACTGAATAGAAATCTTATGATTTTGTAATAACAAATTTTTAAGTCACAATAAAAAAAATCCGGCGTAACTTTAGGGCAGACTATTTGACTCTAGCAGCCTAATATTTTTTGCAGACAACGACGTTGTTTTACATTCTACTGTTAAATGTTGAATACAAGTAAATATACTGTGACTAAATAGGTTAGGTTAGAACCTTTTAGGTATTTTTTTTATTATTATTTTTGCATTTCTGTTGCCATAGGTTTATCCTAGAGTCGAATAGTAAAGTTGCGCCAAAAATCCAAACTTTAAATTATTTACTTTAAGCTATACTATATACTGATTTACTAATCTGATTCTTCTTCTTCGCTCAGTGGCAAGTGAATGTCAGTGCCTTAGTGTGCTCCTTGCACACTAGTTTTTAGCATGAACAACATTGGTCTGTCGTACAATAATTTAAGTCATTCTATTTTACTCACATTATCCTTTCTCCTTTCCTACTCCTTACAAAACACTTTATATTTATAAATTATTTTACTTTCGCACTCCACACTTTACATATTAATTATTTTATTTTCACACAAAACACTTTACATTTATTAATTTTATTCACTCCCGCACGCCCACGCACTTCTCTCACTTTGATTGATTTAATTTAAACCTTTTTATAGTGTTGAATTTATTGAAACTTTTAAAGCGGTGTAGTAACTTCCAAGTGCAGACCACAACTGACTCCTCGTGGATCTGCTTGGTTTTCCACTTTTTTCCGGCGCGTTTTTCACCTTTTCTCTCATTGGTTGATTTTGAATTTTAAATCATTTTATTGGCTGCCCAATATGCTGGCAGTTTGCAATTCTTCAGTGGTGTGTGCAAATTTGTGAATGCTTTATCGACAGGCTCTATTGTTCGCTGTACTTCAGAATCTGATACCATTTTTCCTGTGTAACCTCCACTCGGCTTCTCTGGTTACAATTCATTCCAAGTTTAATTTATTCTTATAAATCCAATTTGTTCTATTTGCTTTCATGATATTCAATTGTCCTTATTTTATTTTAAAGTGGTTGGGGTAAGTTGTCTACCCCAATCCTTACAAAACCCTACCGTACTTATTTATATTTGCCATGGTTTTTTCTAAAAGGTGAATTACTTTTTTTTTATAAATATTGTATTCAAGTAGGTAAAATTGTAAGGAAGAGGAACAAATAATTAGAAAATTATTCATAGTTCAATTATTCACAATATTATTCTAGTTATTCATAATAATTAGAAGAGAAACCATAATGAAAATTAGCCTACTCTTCTAATTTTTCAATTTAAAAATTAAACTAACAAGTTATTGCCAAATGTTTGCTCTAAATAATAAACCATATTAGGTTGTTCTAGCTCATTTAATTTTTAAGTAAATGATTTTAAACAAAATTATTATTTCGTCGTAAATAAATTTTGTTCGAGCGCTGTAGTTTTTCACGCCGCACCGCGCCTCTCTACCGACCTAGTGGACGACCAGCTTTAGAAGTTGGCAAAACATAATTTAATCAATTTAAATTAGTTTGCTACTGCCTTTAAAAGAAACATCAACACCCACTATAAGATAAATTCTTCTGATTCACAAATAATTCGATACGCAGAATCTTTAGTTTGGGATGAAGAAAGCATACCTCCCTGGTTATGTTTTAATTTAATCACATATTGAAAGAAATCATGAAAATTGTGGCGGTTAAGAAATTTTACTTGTGGAGAAGTTTTTAGATAAATATTCTCTATTGTAAAATGTAGCGAATGAACTAAAATAATATAAAATTCCATCCAATAATGGGAGAAGTTTAAAACTTTAATACTTAAAAGTAATGTTCGATCAGTTGATCTTTTGTTCAGTGAATGCCTTTTAAAACTTGTTAATTGTGAACATGTTAAGACTAATCCTACTAGAGGAAATGATGATAGTACCCGCACATATTTTATCTGATGGTGATATTGCCTGGGGGAATATTTGACGAAAGCTTTAAAGCTGATTGAAATCCAATTACCAAAAAGCTATTTTATCATCCAAAAGCCACCATGTTGATAAATTAAATGAGAATGTGTTTGACCATTTAGAAGATACAGTGTGTAATTAATTATCCAAACTCAGATTGCATAATTCAGCATCTGATCCACCTAAAAATATAACAGATTTACAGAAATATTGAAATAAAGCCATCAAGGTTGTTTTTTGTTTTTTTTAATATATATATAAAGAGAGGCTGAAGCTGTTTTACTTAGTTGTGTTAACATGTTTAGTTATATAGTTCAAAGATGTGCAGTGAAAAGGTATGAAAAAATTTATTTGGTTTCCCGTTTTTTTTCAGATTACAACCAAATGTGGAAACCAGACATAAACAATTAGAGGCTTGGCGTAGTTTGGTTTTAGATTATCATCGAGAGAATAAACAAAGTACTCTAGATATCAGAGAAGCAGATAGGTCACCTTTATTTAACAACTCAGCAATTAATCGTATCCTTTTGACTCATTTGTAATTTTATGTTTTCTGGATGTTTTTGTTCATCATTATTATAGTTTAGAAATAAAATAGTTATGCAACTATTATAATAAACTTGCTGTAATTGTAATAGTAGGATGTTGCAAGCACATATGTATAAAGAAATATGCCATTGCTATTTTTGAAAGTACTTTGATATACCAAAAATGTTACCACTGATCGAAACAAAAAAAAATGTTTGATTAAAAATTATAAATAATTATTTATTAAAAAAAATCTTGTACAAATAGTTTGTAACAGTTTTGCTAGGTATTGACAAAATATATATTTATATTTATATTATTTATCTATAGGCCTATATATAGGTGATCCAAAAATACCGTATATAGATAGTTATTTGTTTACAAAGTTTCAAAGCAAAGAAAAGGTATGTTTATTTTTTGTTATTTTATTCTCCCAAATCAAGATTTGTCACTTAAGATTCCAAAGTGAATTCCTAATGTCCACATTTTTTTTCATTTACAGTTACATAAGCAGGTTATTGATTTGCTTGCACATTTTAAAATAACAAAGAATTACTGAAACCATTTACATTAATGATTGTGAATGAATTCAAAGCCATGCTTAATTAGCATTGATACATTTTCTGCTATTTTCCATACTGCTTCCTTTTTTAGTTTCAAATCCAATATAAATTAGAGCATAAGAACATTTTTTCTTAATTGAATTTAGGAAAACTGTCTTCAGAAGGAATTTTAGCTGTACTAAATACTCTGGAAAAAACCAATAATGCTGAGCCTTTGGATAAATCCCGTACTAGGTGAGTGAGTAGTAGGGGATCCAACCCCGGGATTCCGGGCCGATTTACCCTGACGACAATCCCGGGATTGTAAAATGACAGTCCCGGGATTAGAAAATTTATACGTTTTAAGGTATTTTGACTTGTTCAAGTACTGTTTAATCAAGAGAATAATAGATTTTCTAAATAAATAACATAATTTATTTATTTACAAATAGTGAACTAAATAAACAATCAAACAAATGACTTGAATAAACAATAATATTAATCGGGATGTCGGATACACTTAGTAGCGTAGTAAGAGTAAAATAGGCAGACATCTGTGATTATTGTTTACGCGATGGTGATGTCATCAGTCCTTATATTTACTTGCACTTGCTTCCGGCTTCTATGCGACCTTCGATTGTGATTATGTCTAACTTCTACCCTATCCTCCTTATCCCCCTCTCACACGTCTCCTTTAGTTTTTGAGAATAGTTTGATTCAGTATCAAGTAAATCCTCGCTCTTAAAACGCCCGCGTGTGTGCGTGTGTCATACATACTGCAAATCGTTTGTTTAGTTTTGGCTTTGTACGATCCTTGTTCTGTTTTTTACTTTTTATCATTGTATTTGTGGTGCAACTACCTACCAACCGACCCGACCACATTGACTTAAAATGTTTTTGCTACTTTTAGTGTGATTAATATTTATCAATATTTTTTGTAAACAAAAAAATGCTAAATAAATATGGCTTATTTTGTCATAATGATAATTATATAAATAATACTATATCACTACATCAAAACTACATGCTTTTAGGCCTTTTATCAAGCTAGTTTAAATTTGACAGATCCCGGGATTCGTGTTTGCAGTCCCGAAATCCCGGGATCGAAAATATCTTCCGGGATTGGATTCCCTAGTGAGTAGCCTTCTTTATTTTTATTAGATGTTCAATGAGTACTGTGGTAAATATAAACAATTTGGAACACTGAAGCCCCAACCACAAGTTTGGTAAATAACACTACACAAATAAACTGAAAAACATTTATTGATATTACTATTCTAGTTCCCTCCTGTTGTACATTTCGGTAACCAAGTTACCATCATCGGAGGGTTCTTTAGTTAAGATTTAGAACCCTCTGATGATGGTAACTTGGTTACCGAAATGTAGATCAGGGAACTAGAATAATATAATCAATACATTTCTACCAGTTTATTTGTGTAGTCTTATTAACCGAAGTTGTTGTTGAGGCTTCAAATTGATTAATGTTATGTTTGACAAGTTTAAAATAATATTAGTAATAAATTAATAGCCACTGAATATCCATAGAATACTGAGGTTAGATTTAGAACCCTCCGATGATGGTAACTTGGTTACCGAAATGTACATCAGGAGGGAACTAGAATAACAATAACAATAAATGTTTTTCAGTTTATTTGTGTAGTGGGTACTCACCAGTTATAGGCACCCCCTAATTATAGATCGGGCAGAGGCGGTTTAGTCAGGTCAGGTTATGATAAATATGTCAAGTATACCGCAGTTGATTGGAATCAACATGCAGTTAAATGCGTGAGGTTTGTGTGTTTTCTGTGAAAAATAAAAACCGTGGTAAAATTGGAGGGGTCGGCAAAATCGTCAAGATCGACAAAAGTTTGTTTACAAAACAGTACTGCTGGTCGAGTTTTACCACAACAGTGGATGTTTGGTGGATTGTGTCGTGAGTCTAGCGGGTAGGAGTGCTGCTACGTTTTTGGCAGAAATAGCAAAGAACATTGAACCAGGTACCACAAATAATATCTGATTGTTGGAAGGGGTATAGCTCTGATGAACTGCATAAAATGGGGTATGAACATTTTACCGTGAATCACAAATATCATATTGTAGATCCGGAAATTGGGCAAGTACCCAGCGAGTCGAGCGAATGTGGGGTCGGCTAAATGGCTAAAAACAACGGGGAACAGCACGTCATCACTTGGACTCGTATTTAGCAGAGTAGGCCTACATGTGGTGCTCAGATGTAACTGCTGCCGGCGGCGATGCCTTCACAACACTTCTTTCCAACATTGTTGCCTTTTGGAAGTCAGTGCTCAATACTTTGCGATCGTAAACCGCTGAAATTTGTAAAAAATTTAAATGCAGGTCTGTACTTTACTAATACCTTTTTTTTATTGTAGGGAAAAAATAACCCTATAACCGACAAGTGTTATTTACCTTGTTATACATGTTACAAGTACCGTGAAGTGTTATTTATTGAACTTGTGGTTGGGGCTTCAGTTTTTCAAATTGTTTATTTTTATTACTAAAATTTTAAAATATATTACCTGTACTAAACAACATTTTGATGCCAGGAGTTGTGGGTTATAATTACTAGATTATTAAAATTTGACTAAAAGCTAAATACTATATTTTGGGTGACAGACCCTGGTTTTACAATTTTTTTAGTATTATCATTTTATATCAGAAACTCTCCACAAATTTTTAGTTTTATCTTATGCAGTCCCAATATTATTTATTCTTATTACAAATTTGAAAAAAAATGTGGTTGTTTAGTATCAAATTTTGAATTTGCTTGATCTCGTTTGAAAAAGGGCTTAAAAAAATATTTCGATAACATTAATTTTATTACTTTTTAAATTATAACGAAGAAAATTATAGAAAATAACCTTGTAAAAACTATATAGAATTTTAAAAAATGTATAAGTTTACAAAAACGTTATTGTATCTGATGGTGCAAGTGATAACTTACAAAGCTTCAACCTATGCTTTATTTACAAAATTTCTCATTCGTGCAGCATGTAGGTTTTGCAGCATTTATGTTCCATTTGTTACTTACTTTCCCACATAGCTTAAGTTTAGAGAAAGTTGAATAATAGCACTACAAATTGTATTAAACATTTTTCAGTATTATAGAATACAGTACAATTGAATACATTTTTACATATTAATATATATATGAAGGGAAAAAATACATCAAGTTGGGCGAACATATTAAAAAATGTAAGTTTTCATAACTCTGTACAAATGTAGCTGCAATTCATATCAACAGGTGTGTTTATCGTAATAATTGTAGAATTTGGTTATCTGAACTACCAAGTGTTATATACATGAGTACATTCTTTACTCTTCAAAATGAATGTTTAGTGTGGGTTATTGCACAAACAAGTTACTCACCCCTTCTTTGTCTTTGAAGAACAAATTATTACAGGGGTTATCTTGATTTGCTTGAACTGTTTTCCCTCAGATAAAACAAATCAAACAAGATGAGGTACTGTATTCCAATGTACAGTATTGACACACCGAGTGGTTGGGTAAGGAAAGGTGGCCCTATTCCTAGTTTTTGCCCATATCTCCCTCATAAAGTCTTATTTTGACGATGTATTTAAAACATTATTTTTGGTGAAATTATCCATAACATTTCTATTATCACAATTTATTATGACTGTACAGCATATTAGAAAAGGATTGACTTTCGATTTGATGTCTGCTAATCCGCTAACGGGTTATGATACCGAGTACATTTAGAAAATTATTTAGGGTTGTCCAAAAATCACAACTTTTCTTACTTTTAAGACCAAAATCGCCTAAATATTTTCACTATATTTGAAGTAATGATTTTTCAATGTCACTGTATTTATAAAAAGTTATTAAATAAATAGAAGTAATATGTTATAGACTTAAAGGTCAAAACAATGTAGTCATACTGTAATAAATATTTTTGTAAAATTTATTGAAAAATGTCAGTAAGTTTTTGTTAAACCAATTTTGAATTAGTATGCTCTTTTGATATAAATTTTCGCATTGTTTTCAACAGAAGAAGTTGTGTGAGGCAGCATTCCAATTGTTTTTAAAATAAAATCAGGGCAATGTTAAGTGCAGTAAAGGACTTGAGATTGTGGAGGCATGGGCATTGACATTGACATCACTGTTGTCAAGTATTACACTCTTGTTACAGCCTCAGAGTTCACCATTTTGTCATCACTCAATAAATTAAACATTACATCACTTTTACTCAACACTCTATTGTGTCCATATCTTTACATTCTTGAAATACTAGAAGTTTCTACTACTAGAGGGACTGACTAAAAGTTATTCATTTCTTGTAATAGTTGTCCCTCCTCATAACTTGGTTGGCATTTTCATTCTCGGTTTCTTCGGCAGACCATGGTTTGTCAATCCTTTTCTGTGATAGTTTTAGGTGTTTCTCTTGAGTCAGCTAAAATGTAGATGCTATGTCTTATGCTTAGTTTACATGATCTTAGTAGCTAATGCTTAGTACTTGTCACTACTACTAAGCTGCCTAGTGACAAGTGAGAAGTAACCGTTTACACGTTGGTATTAGCAGAAAGGTTTAGTGACCCGACATCTGTTCGAAATGGAACATCGCCGCCGCCTTGTTTTGCGCAGTGCATTCAATCACTACTCAAATATTATTTTATCAACGATGATAGACGAAAGAGAAGCTTAAAAAAACGTTTATTAACAAGACAGTGGTTGCTGCGCAGAGATAACTTTGGCAATTCGGTCAACTTTTAAGAGAGTTAGCAACCGAAGATCAACGTGAATACAAAATGTGTATGTGAATGACAACAGATCAGTTTAATGTTTTGTTACAAAAACTTGCACCAGCGATTAAATTACAAGACACTAATATGAGGGGTGCAATACCAGCGAAAATAAAATTAGAGCTTACCCTGTAATTTTTTGCAACGGGAAACAGCTACTGCAGTTTATCACATTTCTTCAGAATTTCAAAACCATCAATTTCATAATTCATCCCTGAAGTGTTAGATGCAATTTACGATCAACTTTTGGATTATATAAAGGTAAATAAAAGTACCATCTGTAATAAACTTATTTATTTAACAGTATTAATTTTAATTATTTACACCTTTTAGAAAACATTTTCTTTTCCTGGTAATAGGTTGAACGAAGTGTTCTAATTTTTTTTTCGTCTCTGGAACTCCGAAACTAGTAATGTGCATTTCTTGAACAAGTTTTTGGTATGCAGCCTCTTTCACATGTTTATTTTTATAAATTGACGATTTTTGTATCCATAAACATTCAAAGGTTTTAAATTCCTGAATGAATCTTATAGTAGTTTTGTAATTCCACCTTTCCGCCGCCATAATCGCAAAATAAACAAATATCGTGCAAACTAACCTTTAAAAGATACGTGTTTTCACTTGCCATTTCAATTTGTTACGAAGCACTTGTCGTGGCTGTTCACACGGTCAGCAAGCAACAAGTGCTTAGTAAATTGTGGTGGAGGTAGTCAACTTGTCGCCAAGTAAATAGGATCGACTTCTATTCACATGCACTGGCAGTTTCACTAATACTAAGCACTATTCAGCATGTTTACACGTGAGGCATTAGTAGTAGTGACAAGTACTAAGCTCGTGTAAACTAGGCATTAGTTTAAACTTCTTTGAAAATATGAAAATACAGTTTTCTTTGTCTTCAGCTAAAAAAAACTTTGCCAGCAATGAGTGCTACTAGTAATCACACAAATCAACAAAGGAATCCAATCTTTACTTACTTTTAGGGCCACAACTAGGGATTCTGCGCCCCTGGCGGCCCTATGAAAATGGCACGTCCCTACTCATTTTAATTTTTATACAGTACAATCTTGATAATCCAACATATATGGGACCAGACGACTGCCGGATTATCGGGAGTGATAGGAAAAAAACAATTTTACACATATTACAGAAGATCTAATTCTTGGATTTTTAATTCAAATTTATTCTGAAAAGGTTCAACGGCCGAAACATCACTAGATAATTTTTTGACCGTGACAGTTAAAAAACGAATCCCAAATCGTTTTTTTTAAATTATCAAGCCAGCATCCTGAAAATTGTCTTTTTCGTTATTTTTTGTAAAAATATCTTGCCTTTTCACGAAGAATGTCACCCAATAATGGCGTTTGCCTGGCACGCTCTTGCATAAACCAAGTGAATAAAGCGTTTTCCATTTCAGGAAACTCACTTGTTTTAACTGTCTTTCTTCCCTTAAAGTCTCCTTCAGCAGACCTAACGTACTCTATGATTTTATCACGGTTAACTTTGATGTCGTAGATGGTGGATCTTCCAACGCCATAAGTCCGTGCCAGGTTTGCCGTGGTTTCTCCTTTGTCCAGTTAATTAATTTTCTCATATTTTTTACTTAAATTTAAAGTCACGTGTTTTCGTTTAGTCGGCATTACGTACATATATGAACTATGTACAGTATATAAACACACAAAAAGTACACACACTATAAACAGAATATGTACACTAATAAAATAAACAAGGTTTTAAACTACAAAACATTATACACGAAAGAAAAGGTTGTAAATAAACGAAACAAAAGATTGAAAACGTTATAAACGAAAGAACAACACTGTATTGTAATGAAGGACAAGTGGCAGATTGAATGGGTTGTTATGGAAGAGGGGAGGGAGAGAAGCGCAGGTGTTTGTTAACATCAGGCAATGGTCATGTGTTTCTCAAGAGCGCCGGATTAACCAACCGCCGGATTATCAAGATTGTACTGTATTGCCGAGATAAAATGCCTTCCTTTGTCAACTATACCTTTTCGTATGAGAAAAGTAAAGAATGAATATTTAAAAAAAGTTAAACAGTTTAAATTAATACACCCAAAACCTAAAATTAAAAGTTAAAAAGAGATTTTAATTTTTCAACAGAATAAAATGTAACTGTCTATTTTTACAACAAATGTAGAGGTAAGAAACAACTAAGAAAATCACTGTAATACAAGTAATTTATAATAACTTGTACTAACGACTGTGGGTTCTTGGTGAAGTTCCATTATAATAAATAATAAACTTTTTTTAAACTAGATTGGCATGGCTTAATAAATATATTGTGAAAGTAAAAAACAAGTTTATTTATTACTAGTTACGGCCTTGTTGACTTTGTAACCTAGTTTGGAACAATTTCCTATAAAAAGAGACAGTCTTTATCTACCAATTTTCTTGACAGAACGTCTGAAAATTTACATTTTCAATAATTGTGCTGTGTCATTGAAACAATGAAGTTAATATTAATTATATTTTTGCTGATTTAGATGGTTTGTATTCTGGCATACTTTGGCTGAATGGGCTGATATAATTTATGCATGGGCACAAGAAACAGGACAAATTAACTCTGTCTGCACTCTTTATGAGATAATAAATTCAAGCGATACAGGTAAACTAAGATTATTTAAATTATCTGTGTTATTTATATGTCATATTTTTAGTTAATCTTTGCAGTAAATCAGTAACTAACACATTAGCAAAACAGTGAGATTTCATGATCATGGATCTTGGGTATTAGTTTTATTTTTAATGTGAAAATTAACTAGGGCAAAAATACTATTACAATAACTAGGCGTATTTGTTCAAGGAACTGAAATAAATAGTGTGTGTTCAAGAAGTTTATGTTTTCATCTTTCGTAAATACTAAACTTTCTGTAATTTTCTATATTTTGCTTTCTTTTAAACTGTGTATACAAGTATTGAATCAATTTGTTGTCTGCAGCCTTCAAACAAAGCTACATCCTAAAATTTATTATAAATTAAATTATTATTTATTAGTAAATTATTCATTTTAAAATTAATAATGTATATGTTCTTGTTTGTTTCAGCATTTAGTGGCTTGCACCAAGATGTATTAGTGAAAGTGTTAAAGGTACTTGAATCACAAAAGAAAGCAGAACTAATATTATTTGACAATAATGAGGGAGTTAAATTTTTTTAAATATTAATATTTCTCCTTCCTAACTAATATTATTTACTAGTGATTCCTAAATTAGTCATTTGTAAATAATATGTCTATTGTAATACTGTTGTTTTAAATACATTATAATTAACAACATATTTTGTTATTCTTTGTTGTTATGTATTTATACATATCCCTAGACCTTTAATGACAGTAAATCATTGGTTTTCTGTCGTTTCTATATCAGTCAAATCAGTTTTTATAAAGTAAAATTTGTTAAAATTTACAAAGTAAATTATATGGTAGTTGGATTTTGTATTATAGTTTTTAATGTTGCATACATTTTATCTTTAAAATAAATAAATGTAAAAAAATTACTATGCTATGCATCATGTTGTCTTCAGTATTGAATCGACATTTCACCTAAGTGGACATGTTAACACTCATAATGTGCGTATCTGGGGTAAGATGGTATAGTTGCAACGAGACACTCCTGAATTGAATGTTTTTTGTGCCATATCCTGGCAGAAGTTTTATGGGCCTGAAGCAACTTAACTGGTGTTCCTTATCTTGGATGCGCTACAACTATGGTTCTTTCATCAATTGGAAGAAGCTGAACCACAGAATGTTATTTGGCAGTAAGATGACACACCACCTAACTGGTAAAACAATACGCGATTGGTTAAATGACGTAGTCAAGCGCTGAATTGGCAGCAAGTGGCCGGATTACAGAGTTTGTTTCGCATGACCTCCACTTCACCCGATCTGATGCCATATGATTTTTACCTTTTAGGTTCATAAAATATAGGTTTGTGCCTCCGCTACTAACTGACCTATCCGACTTAAGAAACAGGATTGAAGTAGTTGCAACAATTTCTCCAAACACACTGAACAAGGTTTGGGACGAACTCGGCTTATCCACTCAATGTGTGCTGTGTGAGGAATGGTGCTCACATTGAACACTTATAGAGAAAACAGTTTGAGTTGTTCTTTCATTTGATGTATTATCTATAATTAATAGTAAGTTAAATGTAATAAATTCTAGGAAGTCTTGAACACCCGTTACAGTAGATACTAGTATAAAACTGATGTTACAAGCTGTATTAAAGGTATTAGGTTTTAATAAGTATTAAGCTGTACCATGTAAACTAAATTCGTCTGTATTTCATAATTCTATTATTTAACATTTGTGTATGGTGGGGGCATTGCGGGCAATTTTCAATGAACTATAAATTCATCTATAATATGTATGTAATTTATTTAATTTTTCTATTGAGAGGGCCCCTAGGATAATACTATTTTATTTGCCAAAATATTCTATTCTGAAATATACAGTATTTTTTTGCTCAACTGCTGGTTACAAACAAATACATTTTAGTCTCATCAAAATGAAAAACTGAGTAGAGTTTCTGAATGCTGACATCGAAACTCTGGCTAATAAACTGAAATGAATATCTTAAGACTTGAAGGATTGCAAACTGAAGGTATTAATATATTAAAGTATTTATTAAAAACAAATTATTCCCTTTAACTGACTTAAACCAACACAGAAGATCGGAGACTACTTTAGAATTCTGAAGGAGTGTAAGGAATTTGGAAGTAAACATTAATGGAATATTCATTTGAACTGAATTAGTTTGTAAAATTAAGGAAGTATTTTAATGAATGAAATGTTTCATAGTTCTTTATTATCTTTTATTATTCTTAAAAGATTTCCATGAAGACAATCTTGAACTACAGTTTGAATTTATTAATGTCCTGCATTTGATTCAAACTAGTTATTGAGCATTATTACGTTCTGATTTCTACCGGAAAATGCGAGAATAATGTGTAGAAAAATCAATCAAGAAAGCAATGTTGCAGTTCCAAGTTGTTTTTTTTGCTTCTTGAAATTGAATCGGTTGGTTCACCGTTCTGCTGATGTATTGTGCACGTTGCACCTTGCTTCGTTTTCGGCTTAAGTAACTTATCTAGTAAAGTTTCTAATCTATGGGTTTCTTAGCTCTTTTGGCTAGTTGTTTACTTTAAAACAGATCAAGTTTTCTAATTTTTTGGTGTATTTTTGTTTTATATTTTATTGAGTATTTTTCGAACCTTCATAACCCTTGTTCTATATTTTTCTAATATGATCAAACATGCACGAATGATATACTTATGGTAATTTTAATGAAGAAATATTATTGAAAATCTATACCGAGGGTTTAAAAAATATATAAATTTTTATTAAACTAAATTCATTACTAATATATATATCTCCATTCAAACATGACATTTTTTTTCAAAACTGTGAAAAAATAATATATATCATTTTAAAGATTTTTATCTTATTAAAAAAACAATAACATTTTTGTAATGAACAAATAAAACAGAGTAATTTTTCCATGGTTACAAATTTTTTTGTAAAAAAGTGTATGATTAGTTGAGTTCATATCTGGAAAAACGTTTTTGAAAAATATAACTTATATGTTTTAAACGAGTTTCCTTTTAGTTTAGTTTAAATATTTCTAAGTTCCTATGGCTACTTTTGAAACGGTATGCCTACCAACTATCTTACCTGTCAAGATTTTTGTATGTTGTTTACATATTACTTTTAAAAAAACTGTTTTAAATATTTCAAAAAAATTTACCCTAACCAAAGAATAATAATTTCCTTGTTTAACTTAAAAATGTGTTTTTAAATAATTGACAACAGTTCAATTATAGTGTTGAATTCACATAATAATATTCAAATCGGTAATCTTAATATAAAGAAAGTTGTGTTCACTCTTAAGGTATCAAAAATACAAATAAATTTGAGACAACATTTTTTTTTGTAAGGGTTCAAAATCTGGGGTTGGTGAGAGGAATGGGGTTATTTGAGGAATTTTTGAGGTGTGGGGTGTCTGGGAAGGGGTCACCCTGCGGTAACAAAAAATAAAAAGATAGTTGTATTTCAACTTTAGGATTATAGAAAAGGGAGTATAGTTTTAAATCGGGACTGACTATTCTTTCCCGTCAAGATTGTGTATATTATTTATTTAATAATACTTTTGAATAAACTGTTTTAAAATATTTCGAAGAATGTTTCCTTAACCAAAGAATATTAGTTTCCTTGTTCAACTTTAAAAAGTGATTTTAAATTTACAACAGTTCAACTTGCAATTTGAATTCACATAATATATATTTAAATTATTAATCATAATATAAAGAAAGTTGTGTTCATCCTTAGGTTTATATGGGATTGGGGTTTATTTTTAGTTATGGATCCACCTGCGTTAAAAGAGAGAGTTGATTTTAGCCTTAGGTTTATAGGGGAGAGGGTAACCTTGGGTAAGGCTTAAAAAAGGTGGGGATGGGATTTATTTTTAGTCAAAGTTTTTGGGGAGGTTGGGATGAATTTTTGGGGTGAGGGATGACCCGGGAATAATTGGGTGGTGGGTGGAATTTTTGGGGAGTGATCCGGGAATAAAGTGGTGGTGGGGGGAATTTTAGGGGTGGAGGGATGAATTTTTGGGCCTGGGGCTGGAAAAAGGGGGTGGTAGGAGGGTTTTGAAGGGGGATCCGGGAGTGGTGAGGGGAATTTTCTGGCCTGGGGCGGGAACAGGGGGTGGTAGGTGGGAGGCGGTGGGTGGAATTTTTGGGCTGGGGGCGGAAAAATGGGGTTGTAGGAGGCATTTTGGGGATGGAGGGGGGAATATTTGGGGTTGGGGGAGACCCCGGTACACCCTGAGGTATACTCCTCCTTTTCCCTCTACTCCCGTGCCAGGAAAAATTTGTCACACTCACAATCGTGAATTATTGTACAACGAACAGTACGGAAAATGTTTTCTAAACTTTTTTGTGAAGTAAAAAGATTGGAATTTTAAAATTACTATTATGATCTGTTTGTAAACAAAATGAAAACAATTTAATAGTAAGCAAGTGAATTTTAGAAACAAATAAGTAAATATAGATTTATGTGAAATATGGATTGTTTTTATTACGGTACCCTACAAAACATTATAGTGTAATAACTATAAATAGAAATTAACCAAAATAAAATTATTATTGTGAAAATTGAAAAGGAGGGTATCAGTCGTGCATGTTAAAAGCACAATATTCTTAATGTGCTATGGATGTTGAACAGCTAAATATATTCCAGGAAATTTAATGAAACTCAGAATTCGTAATTGTTCATTTGGATTTTATTACATATTTGGCAGTCCTTTCCTTTCCTTCAATTTAATGAGTGAAATTCACGATAACATTATTATAAATTAGTTGTTAAAATGAAATAATTATGTGAATGTTTCACAGTATTTACTGGAAGAAGATTATGTGACTCACAACAAATGTACTGTATGTATACATTTTCAACACCCAGTTAAGAGTTAAGACTCGGCTCCTTAAATTCAAAACGGCGAAGTTGGGTACCAATTTCAATGTTAAATAACCTAAACATACCTTAAATTTGAAGCATATTTCTGTGTTATTTTTGTCATAAAACGAAAGCTGTATTTTTTTCTTTAAGTAAAATAGATTGTTTGTGTTGATTGCTAAGGTTTTTTTTGCAATATATCTTTTTGCAACCGAGTAAAAAATTAATAAATTTACTACTTTTACTCTTTATATCATACGTTTATGAAAACAATAAAACAGTTTTTGAAAATGTTTTCAGCAATCAACATCTGTTTTGTATGACAGTACTTCAAAATGAAACCAAATTTTTAAATTTGTTCCACGAATTAACGGGAAAAAATTACTTATTCTGTAGCATTGCTCTTGTGGGAATCAGATTCAATATGACGGACAGGGAGCCACCCCTTAAACTGAATGAATATAATGGTAAATTCATGATATATCAATTAACGTCAAATGATTTAGGTAGCATTCAAATATAATAGTTTGACTTACTTACATTTTAATTTAACTGAAGAAAATCACACCGAATAAATACTAGGCGAGATCTCAGAGATGTTTACCCTTCAATATTTGCGCAACACTCAAACCTTATTGTCAAGCCTAAAGTGTTGCACAAACTTTTTCGCTTCAAATGGTTGCACAGCAAAAACTACCACGCCATACATTTCAAACCATCAAAATGTTTGAAGTGTATGGGGGCCTCCAGGCGCAATTCGCACTGCACTGTCCACACACTGTCCTGCCCAGCCTTTTACACACAAACACAACGCATAGGTACATGTCTTGCTGGGCGTTGGCTGACTAGCGATGGTGCGTTTGCTGTAATTTTAATTTTTTGTCCGCCGTTTGTTAAAATTCTGTGAAAAAATGTTTGTACATTAAACCAGAAATAAACTTACAGTTGGAAATATATGTAATGAAGCGGCTGGCTGTATGCGTGGAAGCAGTGACGGCCAATGCGAATGCGCTAACAGCGTGTAGATCAGTGTAGCGAGTCAGTGACAGAGGTTCGTCTCGTATAGTATTCTACCGTTCCTAAAAACATTGTAGTGTTGACGCCCTGTGTTTATTTATGTGATAAGGAAACAATCACTTATTTTTACTCTGTGGTGTACAAACAAAAATGGATGTGCAACCGAGTTGTTCTACTAGTAGGAAATGGGTGATACAGTAAGCCATGCGCCACGCTCCGGCCGTAAAAAACAGACTGGGTAGTAGAGTTACTGGCAGTAGTCACATCCCCACCCCGCCACACATAGCATACCTCTCCTCCCTTATACACTTTATATTATCGGAAAAAAGTCTGCTCGACCCGCTTCTTCACATATATTTCCATCTGTATAAAAAAGTATTTCCTTTCATTTTACCTCAAATTTTGCGCCCTAGGCATGTGCGTTTTTGGCTTACGTTTTTCCCCAAAATGAAATTGGCCTGAGTAAAATCATTTAAATCTATTAAATATACTGGATTAGATATTATAGTGAATTAGTTGATCTCTTGATTTTGTTTTTTTTTATTTTTTAAGTCATAAATAACATTAAATATAGTGAAGTTAAATTCATAAGATATTACTAAAATAAAATAAATGAAACTAAATTAATAAACGAGATTAAGTAAAATTAGAAATTGTTCTGGCTACTTAATTAAGTTAAATATTAAATTAAGTTGGTATAAGTTGTATTTTTGAGAAGAACCCAAAGAAAGCAAAAGTATTTTAATTTGATTTTTATTTTCAGTACAAACATTTTGTATTTTAACTTACCGATTGTTTGAATATTCAATCACAATATTTCCTATTATTTTAATTAAGTATTATCACAGTGTTTAATTATATTGCAATATCCGAAGCACACATAAATTAAGTTAGCCTACTAGGTTAGTTCCAGTGTACTCACGGCTCAGAGGTTTATAAAAAGTAAAATTAAAATCTTGTTTTCTGAGCTGAAGTTTTTTAGTCAGCATATTTAGACAACTAAATACTTGACAACCAGTTGCATCACCTAAGCCAGACAGAAGAGATAGCCTAATACTCCCAGTAGGTGATTGTAACTTATTTTGCAACTATATTGAAAAGTTGGTGTTTCCAAAAAAATGGGTTACGTTCAGGCGTTTCTGTTGTAAAGTAAATGTGTTCGCACTCTTAACGGCCGTATTTTAAGTCCAATTTGGCCCAAATTTGGTACACACATTGGTTGTCTACGTCACTTGGTCAAGTTCATTAGCCAAAAATATCCAAGAAGCACGTTTTTGACAGGAAGTAACTATTTTTTGAGATTTTTCGTACGAGAATGAAACTTTTTAAGAGCTTTATCGAAACAAATACATGTAGGATATTATTCTGCACATTTTATTTTTTTAATCTACCTTATAGCTGCTTGGTTCCCCCAAAATCTATCAAAACGTAGAATACCATAAAAGTAACCGGTATAAGTGGGTTATTTTACCTAGGGCATCTTATGATCCGAGGCCGTATAAATTGGAGTTCAAACTCTGCGAGTTATCTTCGTAAGTAGGTAAGTTTCCCAAATAGTGGTTGATACCAGGGATACTAGAATTTCGGTAGTGTTCAACCTCAACCAGAGGATGCGCCGTGGCAAGCTACGCCCACTGACGCGCGACGTCACTCGGTTGAAACTATAGGTTGACAGCTGTTTAAACTTAGTTTATATATTTGATTTTGGTTTAAATTAACCAAATTTAAGTTAATCATGAGTTTAAACCTTGACTGAAAAGTAACCCTTAGACAAGCAACATTAAATTGTATTAATAATAAATATATACAATATAACAGTGTTTTTGAAAATGAATTCTATTTTATAAAAAATGGAGACAGCATTATATTTAATTCAGACTTAAAATTATTTAATAACATTGTTTAAAAAAATCTTTCCCTGTTTTTTAGTTTTCTACCGTCAAATTAAATTGGAATAAACTCAATGAAAAGGGCCTTACTGTATTATAATTCAAACATCTGCTGTTACATAAATATTACAAATAAAACAGCTGATTTTGATCACAAGCTTAACACAATTTTATCTTAGGTTATACTGAACCAATACACGTTTCTTGAAAGCATTTAGATTTATTACCAAAGCAACCAAGTTTAGAATCAGGTAATTTTATTCTTCACATGACCAACATGTGTTTTACTTTCTCACTATACTATAGTATAGAGAAAGTATAGTGATTGCAAAAAAAATCTATGTTGAGATTTTTGTGGAAATATCCCTTTTGGGACCCCCTGAGTTCAAAAAACTGGTTTTTACAAAATGTCTGTCTGTATGTGTGCAAAGCTAGAGAAAACCTATTCGATCGATTTCAAACAAATTTGCACCGGACATGTCAATTAGGCCTGTATAGATGCACGAAAAAAGGTTTTGAAAAACAACCCCCTTTTTGGCCAAAAAACCCCCAACAAATCAGTTATTATTTAAAAAAAAGGTTCTAATGATTTTCATAAAATTTGGCTTATTTGTAGCCCTTAATGCACCCTACCATGTGCAAAAACCCGTATCTTTCTAATAATTCTCGTTTAGCTAATAATAATAATAACTGATTTTTGGGTCTTTTTGGCCGAAAAGGGGGTTGTTTTTCAAAATTTTTCAAAACATTTTTTCATGCATCTATACAGGCCTAATTGACGTGTTTGGTGCAAATTTGTTCGAAATCGATCGAATAGTTTTCTCTCTAGCTAATAATAATAATAATAATATGTATTAGTTAATCTCCTACTTTAATATCACCCCTCCTACAATTATGAAGTCACAGTGAATCTGTTTAATGATTTAAATATGTTTGTGAGAAAGTATGTGCCAGTTCCTGATACCGTTTTATTAGGTTAGGTAATAGCAAACAAACAACGAAAAAGGCTTACTGTACAACACCTATCCCAGTGGCGAATATACATTTTTTTTTTGGGGGGGGCCAAGACCAATGTTATATTAGGTAATTTGGGTAATAAAGTAGTTATACTCAATGTTTCACGCTAGTTTTTAAGGCCGATTTCAGTGGGTAAATTACAACTAGATTATTTTAATATATTGTTTTAAAAAGGGTGTAAACAAGTGAATCTTTGACAGGTAAAAAAATGGTATATTATAAAGACTTAATGAGGTTAACAATGTTTACAGATTACAGAATCTATTAGATCTGGCAAATTATGCATTTCAACAACTCATATTAGTTAATTTTGTCTTACACTGTCTAATTTCGGGGGGGGGGGGCCTGGGCCCCCCCCTTATATACGCCCCTGACTATCCCTATTAAACTAATGACAACTTTATTCTTTACTATGCCTTTTTGACCAGTTTGAAATACTGCTTTACCGTATTACATCTTGATCTTGGACATATTTTACAACTTGAAAATTGCCTCTCTCCTATATACAAAATCTGTGTTCTATTCAGTCGTCTCCCTTGAAAATGTCATAGTATACAAAAATATGTTTGCATTTGCTTCGCCGAGGAGGTTGGTTTGCAAAGCGAGAATTGGGCGCAGCTCTCTAGTATAATATATTATGAAATTATTGTACTGTACTACAATATTTTTGTATATTGATGCACGTATTTACTATGGCATTGATCACTCAAATATTAAGATAACTATCAAAAAATTCAACCTAAATTGAAAACATTTAGAGAATAAAAAAGGCTTTTCCGTACCACGGGTCTATCCTGGTCTAAGCCCGTGTTAGCCTCTTTTTCTAAAAAAATGAGTGCCCTCCGAGATTTTTGGAGAGGTTGACGACTTTCGGAGGCTTTTTAACTAACATTCAACAGACCAGTGCTTGACTTATTTCTTTTGTGGGACTATTAATATTTTAAACATCCATAAAGATGCATATTTAACCCAACACGCACGTGAACAGTATCAAAGGAAAGAGATCATTAATAGTCTAATTATTATACTAGAAAGTGCTTCAAAGGAATCAAGAAACTCCTATGTATTGTTATTGTATCGTACCGGTACTTATCTATGTAAGTCCTACGTCTGTAGTTCTGTGAATTGAACGATTCCATCTCCTTATTAATATGCTCTAACTTCATAAAGCACGTCAGTTGTGTAAGTAGTACAGTGACTTGATAGAGACAGTGTGGCCAACGAGCGCTGGCCGCCATATTGTTTCCAACTCAACACGGGTTTATATTAGCGTAGGGACGATTTTTGGCATTTAACTCCAATTTCCTCTTCAAAATTATTCTTATGCAATTGGATTAATACATTGTCATAAAAATTTTCAAGTATAAACCATTTTTTTTCGATATATTTTCCTCACTAAATGAATGAATACAGAAAATACCGGCTGGCACTTTTTTTACTACTCGTGCACATTATCATTTAAACATCTATTAATCTAATTAAATTTAGTGAAGTATATACTATTATTATTTTTCTTCATAAGAAAAGTACAAGCAATATTTCTGTGTAGTTGAATTTTTAACAATTATAAATAACAATTTGAGTAGTTTAGTACAAATGGAACAAAACTACTATGGTACATTTAGCCCATTGAAATGTCAAAAATTGGCTGGCCCTTTGAAAATACCTAAAGTTTTTTAAATTATAAATCCAAAATTAGTAAATGTAAAAAATCTGTTTTAAAAGAAACAATTAAAAAATATTTTTTCCAAAAATACATTTTTGGAAGAAAAATATTAAATTTCGGCAAAATTCAAGTATTTAAAAAATGTATGAATACTTCTAAATGCAAAATTAGGGTTTCTAAACTATATTATAAAGGATACAAACATATAGGCTACCCAAAAATAACTTCAAGTGTAATTTTGTGCGTTGTTTTATGAATATTTTGTCATCTAAAAACTAGTAGGCCTATTAGTTTTTCCACGAGTAAAAAAGTTCATAAAAACACAAAATATGTTTCCGACAAGGCATAAAATAAAGCTTAATATATTCTAAATAAGCATACACAAAAATATAGTAAACACATTACCCGGTATTTAGTAAGTAGGCTACCGTATTGAAAAGAAAAAATATGGCGAATAGGTGTATTGTAAATTTTACCTTAAAAGGTTAAAACAAACAAAATATGTTCCAAAAAGGCATACAAGGAAGCCTAATTTATTATAAACAAAAATATATTAGGACTAGGCCTACCACATTATTTTGTAAGTAGGATATTACAGAAAGAAATAGGAAGCCGAGTTATAGTTTTCACGCACTTAAGTAATTAATAATAGCCTACAGTGACAAGAGATAAAAGTAGACTATACTGTAAACTGTAATAAACCATGTACCAAATAAACCTGAAGAATCTCCTGAGTACAATGATATATAATATAACTTAATTATTGCTAAAATAGTACTCCAGGTAGGCTACTCTTTGCCAGAAAGAAGGTTAATGGGAGGAGTAAAAATAATAAGTATAATCATATACAATGAAAAATAATTGCGTACAAACTTTATTTTAGGTTTACATCACTATTTACATTTTGTATTCTGAATACTTCTACTTAATACTGTCAAAACCACTAAAAGGGCCAGTTATCTATAGACTGTAATTTCAGTTTTCACTAAGTTAAAATTAAATTACAACTGAACTATTTAATAAACATAATAATTAAATCATAAACTAGGAAAAACCATACAAAAAAGCAAGAAAAACAATTAAATAACAGCAGTAATATCACGAAAAGAACTAATTCCTATTTAAATAACATTACTGTAAGCAGAAAAATGGAAACAATATGGCGCAGCCAATAGAAAACAAGACGTCCGTTGACCACACTGTCTCTATCTAGTCACTGTAGTAAGTAGGGGTATGGGGAAAAAAGTAAAACACACTATCAAAATGTGGTATTGAGGTAGGCTACAAGGTACAATATTGTGGTGAGTAGGCTATAGGTTAGCGTGGCGCGGTGGGAGCCGGCTGACGTCACAGGCTCAGCCAGCCTTGGCCTTACCTGCGCGTGATCACTACCGTATGTCTAGTAACCGTGGTTGAAACCCTGAACATATAACCTTAATTTGGAAAATCGCTAAACTCATGCCAGCGGTTCAGCTGCGTGGTTGAATTATTTTTACTTATTTGTGTCTGAAATTAGTATAGTAATGTTTACTTTATTATCAAAAACGGAAGAACGAATAATAATTAAGGCCTTTAATTTTGTTGTTGGCAAAAGGGCAAATGTATAAGGCCAAATTCTTAAGTATAATAATATGCAAAAATTCGAATAGGACCAAAATCAGGGGTTTTCTTTAGTTTAGAAAATGTATGTAATTTGAATTTTCCAATAATGTTAAAATTAAAAGAAAAAATACAGAATTGTACAATATAAGCAACTTGTATGTAAGTAGGGTACGGTGAGGCTGTTCATAGGCGTAACCAGGAAGACCGTATGGGAGGGGTTATGGAAATAAAAAAAAAAAAAAATAAGATGCAAAATAACACGTTTTAGGCTTCCCAAAAGTACTTGAAAATGATATAGGTAGGCCTATGTATAATTTTCCACTTCTAATTGTGATTCAGGCATATTTTATAATAATTTAGAATAGCAACCGTGACACATCCCCCGCTAAATATTTCCGTGCGATACTTCTAACCCCATAGGCTTGGCACACACATGGCGTTCTTTTTGTCAGCTGCGGATTAGTTACCGTCGCCGCTCATAAAATTAAAAGTGTGCAAACAGGGCGGTAAAATTTCCTACGCCGTCTAAAAGCTCATCTAGATTCATTAAACTGAAGTGTCTAGTTCATCAATCACGAAGTGTGTTATGTAATATTTATTATTTCTTTTAAATGGTCTATTGATATAAACAGAGTGCAATTCTCGCTTTATTGTTATTCTGTCGCCGATTGAAAAGCAAGCAAAAAAATATACTTATTTGGGTTCACCCAATCAATAAATAAAAGAAGAGAAGATTTTGGAGCATTCTACACTGTGTTTCCTGATTTGAGGAACTAGAAGAAACATTTTTCAATTATGTTGTAAGAATGTCGGTTTCGTCATTTGACGAACTACACACGCGGCTGAAGGATAGTATTCTACGAAAGAAATACTAAAATGAGGATATTTGGCCACGTTCGCCCAGGGCTATAGAATACAAGGGCTGGTCCACTCCTTTGATGTTGACGTTCGCCGACTGTACCAACCTTCCTTTTGTCCCCCCCTTCTATGTGACGTCACTCTGGTACCATGACACGCCGCGTAAGCACGGTTCGCCTTAGCTCTCACGTATTATTTTATATAACGTTACAGACGATAATTCTTTAAAAAATTATGCAATACACACAATTGCCTAAATTATATGTTAACCAAGTTTGGTGAATATTAAGTAATTATTTTGTTCAGAACAAGTGTTTAAAGAAGGTATATAATCCGCGAGATTTTTGCCTTTTGACGAATATTTAAAGCTAATTTTCTCCTAGAGGCATTCCACAAATTTCGTTAAAAATGTATACAATGCACACAATCACCTATATTATATGTTTACCAAGTTTGGTTAATATTGAGTAATTATTTTATTCAGTATAAGTGTTTAAAGAAGGAATATAATTCCGCGAGATTTTCGCCTCGAAGAGGCATTCCACGAATTTAAAAAAAAAGTTATACAATACACACAATAACTTAAATTATATGTTAAGCAAGTTTGGTGAATATTAATTAATTATTTTCTTAAGTGTTTAAGAAGGTATATAATTCCGCGAGATTTTCGCCTTTTAAAGATATTTAAGGCTAATTTTCTCGAAGAGGCATTCCACGAATTTCTTTAAAAAAATATGCAATACACACATTCACCTAAGTTACATGTTTAGCGAGTTTGGTTAATATTGAGCAATTATTTGCTCAGTA
>JAGFPH010000001.1:3153288-3164860 GCA_018207615.1 Philaenus spumarius
GTCGAAAAAGATGTAATTCGTATATCTGATCGTCTGTTGATACAAGCGCCAGCTCCTTAACAATAAATTCGTTTGCTTCATTTTTGAAACCTTGAAAATCTCAAATAAAATTCATTATACAACTGATCGCTTTTTAGTTCTTTCCAAGACTTTTAACGACGGTCGAATGAAACAACACTCGAATAATGCCACCAAATCATTTATGAAGAGTGGGGATGATCAAAGGTTTAACTGATTTAGATCATTGTTGTGTTGTTACAGTTAAAAGTATGGATTACAAATTGACTGTTAATACTTCAGGTATCATCTGTTTGCCACGATTATGGGAAGATCCTGCTCCTATAATAAAGGAATACGTTGCTAAAATGGAGAGGTGAATTACTATGAAACTTTTATACAAATATATTATTCATAAAGTAATCGAATTTCCTTATAGATATTTTTAATCATTTCAGAGTTTTATTGGATAGCGTGAATGAAATCAAAGTTCACGAACATAATAATATGGATTGTAAAGGCAAAACAATAGAACATAGAATATTTTCACCATTTGGTAAGACACATGTAAGCTGGCAAAAGGATGATACTTGCGTTGCTGCTTCTGTTAACACCACTGCCATCACTACCACCACCACCACCACTACCACCACCAGCACTACAGAATATATAGATATAAACATATCTCCTGAAGAATATCAAGAGATTGAAGAGATTTTAAATGTAAAAGGTGATAAAACAATACATAAAAATGCCAGTTTATTTAGCCTTTCTCCTCAAAAGGCAATTAAAACAAACAGAAGGTTCACAAAGTTTATTTAATGTCAACATTTCTTTACTCATTTCATATTCACGATATTGATCTTCGTTATACATTTTAAACAATGGGGTAGTAACACACTTGTCACACAAATTTCATAATTCCATATTATGTCCGTTAACAGGAAATCTCCACCAACACGTTTTTGTATATAATCATATCTCACTTTTTTAATATTGAAATCTTTTTTAAATAAAACAATTTCACTGAAACAATCTGCATAATTTTACAAATCTGTTTTCATAATAATAATATTGCAATAGTATGTAATTCTGTTCGTATGCGAATTCTGGTACTTCATCAGGATGATTCATTAGCAACAGAAAATCTTTACTTTCAATTTTATCAAAATCTATACAGAGATAATTGTAACCTTGTGTATCACATTTTAAACTAAACCTTACATTCTTATAAATTGTTTTCAAATATTGTTTTACAGTGAGCGGCAATTCAAGTTTGTCTATATTTTCCAAATTAATAATCTGTGCACACACTTGTCTGCAACACAATTCGAAAAGACTAGAAGCCATAATTGGATGGTTGAAGGTTAAATGATAAGACACCGAAACAATAAAGTAATTTTAATATCACAAATTACAATGACCATAAGCAACAGTATTTATTCCATCATCACATATTACACGCTTATCATAATTTACACTTAGTGCTACTTTATTTACACTTACAGTTTGAATACAATGTTTTTTTGATTGTAACATTCTACATTCTTTTTTAATTGATTTAAAATAATTTAAACAATATTCATAATCATCAAAGGTAATTTTATTTTTTACAACTGGTTTTGTTATTCCTTTCGCTTTTTTATTAGCACATATTTCTTCATGATTGTCAATAGTTAAATATGAATACAATTTCGGTCGCAAACCGATAAATTTGTAAATAGGTACGCTGTTACATTCGTCTTTAAATTTACCTAAAACCTTTTTATTGTAAGTAAAATAAGAACTGTGGTCAGAAGGATAATCAGAAGTATCAAAATGACTTTTCAAAGTAGAATGAACTATATATTTATAGATATCGTCTGTAAATATTTCTAAAAAGAAGCCATCCGTGTCAACATACAAAAGATTCATTCTACTTATATCATATTTTGATCGTAAAACATTATAATAAAAGTCATACATCAATGTTTTGCTTAATTCTAAAACACTTAAAACCAATATATATTGGTTTATCAAATTTCACACTTTCTTTTGCACTGCAAACAGCACATAGATTTTCATCGTAAATTATCGACTCGATATATGTTGGTTTACATACAAGTTTATTTAGTATTTTTTCTTGATTCACAAGTTCTATCTGTTGTCTTTTCCTAATATTTTCTATAGTTTTACCAAACATTGCATTGTTTAAAAGTTTATTAAATTCCTTTTTCAAAAGCATTTTTTGCTTCTTTCCTTTTGTTAGTATTAAACATAATGTAGGGTTCCAACCATACATCTTGATTGAATTTCAATATCCTATGTATTTTCTTTAAAAATAAACCATTTGCGAAAGGTTGTTTTAAATTTACATAATGTACAATATAGTTAGTTTTATTTTCCAAAGTTATTAACAATTTTTTAAATTTTTCATTAGGCGGACATTTATTTTCCGCTAAAAATGGGAATTCATTGTGATAGTTATGATAAATATCCGGATATTCTATATCTACTCCAAGTATATAAATTTTTGGACCATCGTTCTCTACTGACATAACATCGAAATTTTCAAAATTTTTTCCCCATTTAAAACCATCTTTAGGCATTGGTTTACACATTGCCCAGCCATAAAGATTGTTACAGTCAATGTACATTAAAAAAGAATTAGGTTCGTTTGGATTGTAATGACTTTTTAAATACGGGTTGTTAGCTTTCGCATAACGTTTAACACATAACGTTATGCCACCTCTTATCCCTCTTTCTATAAACAAATATATATCATAATCAGTAAACAAGTCAAGTTCAATATTCGTAAACTTTAGCATTGCATCAAATGTAAAACTTGGTAATGTAAGATAGTGTGCACAATCCAAATTATAATTATTGATACACAATGTGCGAAAGTTTTCAAATATATCACTTAATAACAGTACATCAATTTTTAGATACAAATTACTATACTCTCCTAATGTTTTACATTTGAAATGATTATAAAAATTTACTGCAAATGTATAATCTTCATCGCTAATGTCACAATCTTGTATACTATTGTGAAAACAATCTTTTGAGGGCAACTGAATTTCATCAAGTTTGTCCCAAGAACTGGTATATTCATAGGGATATACATCTTTTCTTGTAACAAACGGTAAATCTTCATCTAGAAAGAAGTTTTAAGTTTGACAAAACTGATCGGGTGTTAAGTGACCTGCCAAAGTGCTCAAACTAATATTTAAAAACCTGAATGTGTCAATAAATCTCAAAACTATGCCATTAGTTGTGTGTTTAGAAAATGAAACATATTTTTCTGTTGAATTCGGTATTATACTGATGTTTTGTGAATCACATCCTAATTGTTTTATAATAAAATGAGAATCGTAATTTGGACTGCCGTGAATGAATATCGGCAAATACTTTTGATTCTGTCTTTTTAAATTACAGTCATTGCATAAAATAGATCGAAATTTTCCCGTTAAATGACAATGATCTCGTACATAAGGATATAACAATGTAAATGAACGATTACACATTTCACAATTTTTTGCAGTTTTACATTTGTATATTCTTCAGTAAGTGGTAACATTGATTTTTTAATACGTTTAAACAATTCGCCTATAAAATTAGCTAATTCAATTACATATTCCATAAATTTCTTAGCAGCATCTTTACCTCTATAAATATAAGGTTCTGTTGGCAATTTTTCAATAATTTCTATTGGTAATACATTTGTATCAGTTACAATATACACACAAAAACTCATTGGTTCATGCATATCATGAACAAAAGTATATTTTGATAATCTTTAATTTTTAACTTTTAATAAACATTCAAAATCAGCATAAATTACAATAGGAACTGGAAAGCTATGATAATGATTATTAAATTTCAAAACTGAACTTGATTCATAATCAGGATCGGGCATAATAGCTCGTATAGGTTTATTTGACCAAAATTTTTCTAAATGCTCTTTCAATTTAATTTCTTTATTTTTACCTTTGTAAAATGTAAAACATCTTTTGCATATAGATGCTGCGCCATTCATTTTATTCAACTGTGTACTAATTAATCTAGAAAAAATACTTATATAACAATAATGTGTAATTTTCTTATCATTCGTCAGCAATAATAAATCAAAATGATTTTCTTTTTCGATATCGGTGACTCTAAAATGATATACCATGTCTTTTTCAGTAAGACCATAAATATTTACTGAAATGTTTTCTTTATTTTTTTCAAACATATCTATTTGTGCTATAGGTGTAGGAAAATCGATACCATCAAAGTTAAATTTATTTGCTAATTCAAAATATTTGGAAGTTAATCTATTGTTAGGTTTATCTTTTACATATCTGCTTAAAATCGCCCATCTAAAACAATAGTTATCAACGTAGTTTTGAACATTTATCACAGCTTTTTTTCTTTCAATAGACACTGGAAGAGGTAAAAACGAACTTCCTCTCAAAGGACGATATTTATTAAATCTTAATAAAATGCCGTCGATCGAATAAAGTGTCAAACTGGAACCTTTCTCTTGATACTCAGACTCTTCCTGACAGATTTTTGAAAATACCATTTCCAAAATATTATCTACATTTGTAGATCTATAAACAATTAAGCTTATAGTTTTAAAGCACCTATCTTGCTTTTCATTTGTAAATGGTTTAACATAAACACATTCAATATTTACATTAAATTTTAAAGCATCATATCGTCGCACACATGTTTCAATAACTTGGTTTATTTCATTTTTATAATATACTAATAACAAACAGATATCCTTAATATCATGTATATTGTGTTTCAAATAAAATTTTATAAGATTTCCTTTAAAAGCTTGCTCCAATTCAATAAAATCATTGTATACTTAAATTTTTTCTAATCTTATACGTTTTTTCGAAAATTTTCATCTGACGAATCTTCAAATTGCCTATTCATTATTTAATCTGAAATTCATTAAAATCGTTGTTTAAAAGCCATAATATAACGAATATGAACCATTTTTAAAATCCACCGTATGTATTTTTATCTTTATTGTTATTAATTTTATTGATTTGAACATTTGGAATTTTGGAAAAAATATTTCCAATTTTTAATAAAATGTCATCAATTGACTCAACGATAATTTCAGATTCTGTTTCTTCATCTAAAACAAAATAAGCTTTTTATGAACCTTTGTCCAAAATAGTTTCTCAGGTGTTTGTCTTAAACCCTTCATATCCGTTACTTCTATTTTAATTAAATATGAACCTGTTTCACCCGGAGTTTTCATTATTTTCTTTATCTTTTCCGAATTTATTTGCAATAACTGTTTTATAAGTACATACTTATTTTTACGTTTTTTATTTGTACCTTTCACGTTAAATAATTTATCAAACTCGTCGCAACCATTATCAAAATCTGATGATTCGTCAGAACTTATCTTTTACTTAATTGTTTGGTTTTTTCCTTTTTTGTGGTTGTTCTTGCTGTTGTTGCTGCTGATACAAAATAGAACGTATAATTTGAATTATACGATGAAGAAAATACTTCATATAATTCTTGAGGAGAAAATACTTTGTCTTTAATTTCACTTGTGGTTAACAAATTTTATAAAAACACAACTAACTCTTTAAAATTAAACTGACTATCTCTAACTGCTAAAAAGTCCAATTGCGAATTTTCATCCATGCCTACATTGTATTTTAAATATTCACACACATTTTTAAAACAGTAATAAATACTTAACATCTCTGCGTCCGTTTCATTTACATACGATTTTAAATTTCCCGTTACAGACTCCCAGGCGTTAACTGTGTTCAACCTGATTATGCAAAGAGTGTCTCCAACAGGCAATAAATATTGAATCTGCTACTTGAAGCAGATGGCGTAGACGATGCATTTTCATTATTTTCAAACTCCATTACTATAAAAAACAAAAACAACAATTAAAACCAAAAAAGAAATTGTTTTTACACACCGGTTGAACCAAATCCACTAATATTTCTATCGGTAAAGTCTATTACATCTAATTCTATAATGTCTGGATATTTAATAACTTCACATATTATTTGCGCTATTTTATCACCTTGTTTTACAGAAAAATCTTGATTAGAATGATTAAATAACATCACACAGACATTTCCTCGATAATCTCTATCAATGGAATGATTTAAAGCTAAACCAGATCTGGGTGAAATTCTCCCATAACATTGTTCTGGAATAATAATAACTAAGTCGGTTTTAATTAATTGTTTATCATGTTTAGGCACAATATAATCATATGTACTTCTTAAATCTAATCCTGCGGCTTGAACTGATGATTTAAGAGGCGCGAATGCGGTTTTAGTAAGTTTGAAAAATCCTAATTTATTATCCATAATGATTTCTGAAATCATAATTAAGTTAGATTTATTTCAATTAACCATGATAAATATTTGTCAATACTTAAAATAATTTGAATTCATACATTTACAACTAAACTCACGTAACTATATTTTTGTTTATTCGTAAACAGAATTCAAAATTTTAAAGAAAACAACAAGACATGTAAATTATTAAGAAAATAATTTGCATTCATACATTTACAACTAAACTCACGTAACTATATTTTTGTTTATTCGCAAACAGAATTAAAGAAAACAACAAGACACCTACTGTAAATTATTAAGATGAAAGTTTTTCTTCTAAATCCTAGTGTGCAATAATTAAACTCGAGTCTTCAAAAATGATATTCTGGAATAATAAGAATTAATTTTAAAAAGAATTCAAAGTATTTTTTATGTTTTAGATAAGTTAACTAACACTAAGGTACTTACTGTTGTAACTGTAGAACAGCAGCGAAATAATCACAGAATGATGTTCGTATTCAAGACTCGACAGTATTTATAGACCGCTACTAATGTCAATCAAGGGAACCATAACTTTTTTATTAATGACCCGTTTACTTTTACCAGCCATGCGTATCTTTTTATCAATCACCCGTAACATATTCTTAACGAACCAGAACTATTTGCGTCAACATATACGATTCTTAGTAATCATAAATTCCAAGAATCTGCTCGACACTAACGTCAATCAAGTGAACCATAACTTTTTATTAATGACCCTTATATTTTTACTAGCCATGCGTATCTTTTTATCAATCACCCGTAACATATTCTTAACGATCCGTAACTATTAACGATGGTATAATCATAAACACGATGCTATCACGCGATCGACACGAGGTGATCACGTGATTTACACGATGAGATCACGTGATCGACATGATGAGATCACGTGATCGACACGAAGTGATCACGTGATCGACACGAAGTGATCACGTGATTTACACGAGGTGATCACGTGATTTATACGATGCGATTACGTGGTCGATTACACGCTCGATCGAGCATAAACCAATTAGTCACGGTCAATTTTTTATCACGTCACGCTCAATTTGATTGCGTCATGGAAGGAATTTGTTATAGGTGACCTTCGGGGTCAAGGGTCAGGTGACCTTGGGGTCAAAATGTCAGATTTTTCGCAGAACCGCTGTTTCTATACTACTTACATTAACAGCTGATTTCAAAATTTGAAGCAATTATTTTTGTATTTCTAGCTTTTAGGTTAGGGTTTTAAAGTGTAGACCTGAACCTTGCTGGTTCTTTAACCATTATTATAACTGCTGTTATAAAATACAAGAAATAATTTGATTTGAACATTTAACATTATTTACCATCTTAGTTTTGAGGTTATTATTAAACTACACCTTTATTATAAAGTAGGGGAGACCTAGTAACTTAGACCCACCAAACCCCCCTAAAATTTCTAATTTTTTCAAACCCTTTCTTAGTGAGCACCTATGGCCATAGAGGAAGCTACATACCAAATTTCATTCCAATCCATTCGGTAGTTTTGAAGAAGACATTTTTTAATAACTTTGATCCCCCCCCAAAGCCCCCTAAAAATTCGAATTTTTTCAAACCCTTTCTTAGTGAGCACCTTTGGCCCTAGAGGAAGCTACATACCAAATTTCATTCCAATCCGTTTGGTAGTTTTTGAGAAATCGTGATGAGTGAGTCAGTGGGTTTTGGCTTTTATATATATAGATAAAGGTGTAGGATTAATAATAACCTCAAAACTAAGATGGTAAATTATGTTAAATGTTCAAATCAAATTATTTCTTAACAGTAGTTATAATAATGTTTAAAAGAACCAGCAAGGCTCAAATCTACACTTTAAAACCCTAAAATAAAAGCTAGAAATACAAAAATAATTTCTTCAAATTTTGAAATCAGCTGTTAGTGAAAATATTGGAGCAAACAGCTTTATTATCTGTTATTTTATTCAATTGGTTGCTATGTTAATAAATGTAAATACATGTGTTGGTTTATTATTCTAGGCCTAACCAAAGAATTTTTTTCCGACTAAATTTACAAACATTGAAATATAAAAGGTTTTATCGAAATGGATTATAGCCTATGTTACTCAGGGATAGTGAAGCTTTTTATTAGTAAAACTATTTTTTCAATCGGTTCAGAAGTGCCAGAGATTACCCCTTACATACAAACAAACAAGCAAAAAAAAAACAAACTTTACCTCTTTATAATATTAGTTTAGATAAAACATAACATATGTTTTTAGAAGGTTCCATTGGGGGTTGGCGTGCGGAGCACCCAGGGCTCTCCCCTAGTTTACTATAAAATTTGTTATTGTAAAATTTCAATTTGTTAATTTTCTTATTTTGTCATATTTAAACATTACAATTTTTTAATTACATTACTTTGTAATTATACAATACAGTATTATATTTGTATTTTGATCAGTTAACTTGATATTATTGGAGTACTGTAGGTTTGTATTTAATAAATAAATGAATACTGGGATCTTTTTTAGAAGAGCACCTCCACTTTAAAAAAAATGTATATAGAGTCAGGGTACCTAACAAAAACTAACGAAACTGTTAACTAGTATATATATTGAAGTAAAAAAATAACAAATATTTCTTAGTTGTTCTTTTGTAAACATATACAGTATAAGTTAGTAACATCAATTAAGTTGTTAGCCGAATTTTTGAAGTAATAAGAGCTATTACACTCGACTCAACTTGAAAACGGTTGATCGAAAGAGGGTTTCTTTCAGTTTCAGATCATTTAGAGACGATACTCAAAATGTATTTAATGTATATATGTATTTTATTCCCGGATTGATAAGTGGTATTAAATGTGCTTCAAAATTGCTGATTTTTTGGTGAAAGTGTCCTGGTAGGATTCTTAAGATGCACTTTTTTTGTTTTTTGATCCGATTCAAAATGGTGGAGTTATACCGTTTAATCGTTTTGGGGTAGGGACTTCAGGTGTATATAAGCCCGAGTATAATTTGTGAGTTATATCATTCGAAAAGCAATTAAATGTACTATAATCCTGTGTTTTTAAAAGGTATTTTAGGTACAGTTCCCGGAACAAGGAACAAAATTCGTAGGAAACTCCCGATAAATGTTTTGTTTCACTATCCATGCGAGATAATTGCGCAATTTATACCACTCATAAGCCCGAGTAAAATTTGTTAGTTCAATCATTCAAAAGGCGATTAAATTTACTATAATCCTATGCAAAGTTATTTTTGGTACAGTTCCCGGAACAAGGAACACAATTCATAGCAAACTTCCAGTATTTAATACTAGTTAATCTCGGATAAGAAAATTCGGCTGTAGTAATGTGACCGTGTTGCTTACGTTTTTTTATCTTATTTTGTTAAACGAGCAATTCTTGTATATTTGTTTATAAATTTATTTCGGGGATCTCGCTAACGGCTCTAACGATTTTTATGAAAATTTGCATATAGGGGTTTTTTGACGTCAGGAATCGAATGCGCTAGGTCTTATGTCAGTAAAAATGCACATAAATTCGGAAAAATGCGCATAAAATTTAAACTCTGAACTTCTTTTATATACCACCTTTGAAGTCACTAAGTATAGGCGAATAGAAAATATACAAGAATTGCTATTCTTAATAAGATAAGATTTAACAAACATAAACATTAACAATGTATCAGGTAGTATAATTTTCAACTTATTTCTTTATTCAAACACCAAACGTAACTAAAACATTATTTTTGTGCTGTTATTAACCGTTCTAAAAACATTTTCACCAGTTTCTACATTCTTTGCATTTCTATAAAGGTAATATAAATTACCTAATGATTATAATTATTATTTATTACTTCTAAAATACCTACATAAACAATATCAAATATGGCATATTCGTTGGATAGGTTACATAACCTACATCTACATGTACCTATGTTTTTGGAATTCAGGATTCGAATGCGCTAGGTTTTATATCTGCAAAAAATTCTAATAAAATGTTAGAACTAATTACATTAAAAAAAAAAAAATTAAATGAACAGTTCATATGTACGTAAGATTGAAAATATTCATATTTATTCAGTATGCAATTCGTATTTACATACATTTTCCTAAAAAAAATTTAAAAAATAAAAAATACTGAGCGATGCTCGGTCGCCCAGGTACTATAACAGTAATGCAAGCATTAAAAAAAATTGCCTGAAGTTCTAACTTATAGTGTTTAGTCATAGTATGTTTACCTCCTGGCCCTGCATTATCTTCTCAGATGCACTCCTCGTGCTACCAGGCGCGTCCACAGTTTGCAGATAGTGGCACGACCAGCAATGGTCAACTGCGAGATAAGTAGGCGAAGCCTAACGAATAAGCAGTCGCGGACAATGAGGCGGTAGTCATCTCACCCCATGGTGGCTACCTTCAAGACCATTGGGGACCTACCCAATCCCATGTATGTGGGCAACGGGCGCAACCCTTGGTAGAGTAAATGGGGTAGGGTGATACAAAGTTCGCCCGACGGTGACTCGTCCAACGTGGCTTGGGTAACCTTGCCGACACGAGTACTACGAGTGGAGGGTCCCTTTCATCCCTTCTTGCAGTAAAGACTTCTTCTGGGGGTTTAGCTCCCTGATTGAAGCCGTACTTCTTTCGGGGAGGGGGAGTCACCTTCCTGGTCGAAGGCTACTGCACCAATAAGTGACAGGGAGGCCTGCTCTGGGTGGTCGTAGGAGCATACCCAGGCAGAACTAAGCCTTACGAGTTCTGCCCTTAAAGCTGCCAGGAGGCCACCCAATCCCATGCTCTATGGGTAACGGGAGCATCCTTGCGGCAGGGTGTGAGGTAGGGCTACGCGTAAGCGTACCTTACGGTGACTCGTCCAACGTGGCAGAGGTATCCTTGCTGACACGAGTACTACGGGGGAAGGAGCCCCACTGGGTATTAACCAGTGCCTTCCACACAATGTGGTAAGATCACTGGGCACTAACCAGTGCCTTCCACATGCAGTTGGTCTCGTAGGGGCAGTGTACTCGCTGATAATTAGTGGAACCTTAGAAAGGCCTCCTTTTCGCACGAGTGGGTGTTGGTGGCAAACCCACGGGCTCACATACACCGCACCTAACACTTATTGTGTTAATCTCTTTACCTGCTTTATAGTATGTTTACCTGCTTGGATTGGAATGAAATTTGGTATGTAGTTTCCTCTAGGGCCCTAGGTGCTCGCTAAGAAAGGGTTTAAAAAAAATAAAAATTTTAGGAGAGGTTTGGGGGGGGGGG
>JAGFPH010000001.1:3164960-3181731 GCA_018207615.1 Philaenus spumarius
TAATAATACACACGTTTTCACCCTTAGGCTTTTAAGTTCAGGCTTACCTGCTCCCCTTCACGTTCAACTAATAGTCGCCATTTTCAGTAGTATTCAAAGACAATTTATTTGACTATTATTAAATACAACCAACTAACTAAATTAGCCAGCGAACAAAATACAAAATTAATATTTTAAAATAAATATTTAACTAAAAAAATCAGTGCAGTTTGTGAACGTCGTTCCCCTCGTTCCTGTCCCACATTACCCCTGAGAGGGAGGAGTTTGTATGGTGTCCCCTTCCCCCAAAGTTAGGGCATGCTATGGCTTGATAGTGGTTGTAACTTCCTAATAGTTTTAGTTCCAAAATACTTTTTAAAATGTGCTATTTTACAATAATTTCATAAGTTCAATTACTTTTGTAAATTTATGGTGAATTATTAAAAATTCCCTATATATCCCCTATATATCTTCAAAACTATTGATCGTAGCAAAAAAAAGTATAGAACCATTTGTGTAGAGGATTTAACGTACCGTACTTTAAAAGTTATATAACAAACTAGCTCTAAAATTTTTGATTATAGGAAGCAAATGTAAGCTGATTCAGAATTCAGTAAAATCCAATATCATCATAAAATATAGGGTGATCCCTAAAAAATTCGATAGTTTGCCTCCGATTTCCAATACAAAACAATAAAAACTGTAATCTAATTTAAAATGAGAACTTGTAGACTATTAGGCTTTTTCGATAAACAACAATTTGCAACAATGAGGATGAACAGCTGATATTGAACATCTGTCATCAACTTCATTTTTCCTGAGTGACAAATATGTAGTTTTGTCACTTAATTGTTCTGAATTATAGATTTAAAAAAATTACAAAAACCGTATTTGTTGATTTTAAAAAGTTATTTGTTTGCCTGCTTTATTAGTGTTGAAAGCGTTTTCATTGGTTCAAAACGTTTCCATACAAAAATATCTTCCACTCAGATAGGGTGTTTTTGCAACATTATACCCCTCTAACTTTTAAACGGTTAGTCGTATAAAAAATAAACGGTACCAAGAACTGGCACATACTTTCTCACAATCATAAAAATATATTTAAATCGTACGAAACATTAAATTTAATAAATTATGTAAAAGGCACGACATCTTGCCAAAATACATTTATGACGTCATCAACTCAAACTTGCTCAGCAGCCCAGAAAGCAAAATCTTCAGCTGAACAAATATGGCTGAACATGGAAATAAAACAATTGTATTGCAAAAAACAATTTTTAAGTAAGGAAATCTATAACACACATTTAATGCTAAAGTTTTGTAGAAGGTTGAGTTCGACCAATTAACCTAATCAGTATGGAAACATGTAGAAACAATTAAAACAATTAAAAACAAAATTATTTCGGAAAAATTCCCCAAATTGTTGAACAGGAAAACAGAAAACGATTACAAAATAAAAAGTAAACTTTTGCACATTCATACATTTTACCTTTGAATTGTAAATAATTCAGACATACAATTCAAAGACAAGAAATGGATTTGCTTAACAAAGGCTTAAAATACAACATCAGGCCTAAACAAATAAACCCGAAACAAGCCTTATTATTCAGCATCGAGGCAGCAATTCAAAGATTGCCACTACGCAAACAAAACCTAACCAGATGTTTGATTAGTGACCAGTCAGAGATACGAGGGATTGGGAACACAAAAGTAAACAAAACTAACCAACACAACGAATATCGAGTAGCTAATAACATAGCTGATAAGGTGTCGTCGCACAATGCAGTCATTACCAAAGCGGATAAAGGCAACACTGTAGTAATAATGAATAAACTGGACTACACGGAAAAAACCGAACAATTCTTGAGGGACAATAACATAACCATACTTAAGTCAGATCCCACAACTAGATTTAATAAAATAATTAAAAACGCTAATAATTCTTGCAAACATATTCTTGACAACAACCAAAAAAAATCCTCAAAGATGATTAATCCGTCCGCCCCAAAGTTAAGATCGTTACCAAAACTTTATAAAGTGGACAACCAATCAGACCATTGGTAAACTTTACTAACGCACCCACCTATAAACTTTCTATGACTTTAGACCAGATAATAAGAAACAACATAACATTCCACCAGAATCACTCTTTAATAAATAGTTTAGATCTCGTCCAAAAACTGCAAAATGAGAAAATAGAATCAAACAATACTCTTGTCTCATTCGATATAGTAAATCTTTATACCAACAACGTTCCGCTAACGGAAAGCGTAACCATCTTAAAAATAATAAAGCAATCAAACCAAAACATAAAGAGGATTGTCCTTACAACGCTAGTAGAATATATAACATCATTTGTGACAATTGCGAAAAACATTATATACCGGTAGGTCAAACAGGAAGATCATTTAAAACTCGTTTTAAAGAGTACATTCCCAACCGTAATCTTAACCCAAACCAATCAAAATTTGCTGAACATTTAATAGACACCGGTCATACTTACACCAATATCCAAAATAATTTGCAAATTTTAAATAAATGTTCAAAGGACCAACCATGCACGTAATTGAAGAATTCCACATTTATAAAGCAACTATTTTAGACCCATACTCTTTGTTAAACGAGAAGATACATTTCCAATACAACGCTTTGTTTGACAGTATTATCAGAGCCGAACCCCTTCAATCTCCAAAATAAATAAAACTACAGAGAAAAAATCAGTATAGAGACAAGGACGGGCCGCAGTGCATGTGTGCGAGTTGCTATTTTAAAATAAACTACATCGGCATATTCATGCCCCATTACGTGTGTTTGTGTTTTTGTGTTAATGTTTGTGGAGTGTTTGTGTATAATTTATAGTTTTTTTGACGCGCATTAAACAAATGCAAATCATTTTAAAAATTTGTTTATAAACGGTTTGAAAATGCCTGAACAATAGGCGAAACGTACGTCACCGCATAGAAAGTGGTCAAAACAGGTCTGCGAGCAGTACAAGGAATTAAGGTATTTATGCAAATATTTTACCTAATTATTTTTTAGTTTCTCAAAAAACAAGTAAAGGTTCCCCATTTAAAGTTTGCTGTCAGATTTATAGTTTACAAGATACCAATGGTGGCCGATTTAAAAAAAGGCACTTTGTATACGATATGAAATCCTCTCCCTAAGTTAGAGCCAAGCGAGTAGTCACTTCCTAATAGTTCGAAACTAAAATTTTACAATTTGACGCCTCTATAGTTTGGTGTAATTTTACAAAAGGTTTACAAATTACAAAATAGCGTAGACTCTGTTTAATTATCGCTTGTAAATGGTATCTGACTATATTTTACCACGTATCTAAACGAGCACTTATGATAACGATTGATTCATTTTCTACACAGTATCTCGATGACACAATATGGATTCTCTAATTTCTAGTATTCGACAATGTTTGTTCCAGAGTGGGTGCGTGCGGTGACTTTTTATAAATGTTTAGCCATATTTGTCTTAGCATTGTATGTATTTAATTACTGTTGGTTTCTTCCCGTTCCATCAGTGCTACGCCAAAATACTTCTCAGACCTTCGAGAAACCACATTCAGGGAATGTATTGCCCAACGATAATATTAAACCATATACAGGAAATGCGTTGGTCAGGGATAATAATAAAACACATTCAGGGAATGCTTGGCCTAAAGTACAATCAATCGAAAGTAAATCGTCTTTCATGGCTGTGCTTCCATTGCAGTTTATTTTTAACGTAAGTTAATAACCTATGCAAATTATACAAAATCTATTTAGGCTAAAATGTTGATTTACTATAGCTAATTATAAGTACTTTTACAATTCAAAGGAACATAGGACTTTCATGTTATACTAGCCTATGCGTTGTTGATTTGTCTCAAGTTAGGCCTGTTAGCAATATTACCTTAAACTAATGAACAAATGTTAAGTTACTAAGATTAAAAAAAATATGTAAGCCTACACCTTACTTTAAAATGCCGTGGAAGTCACATAAACAGGTAACAAACATATTTATTATTCTTATTTTTAATTTCCAATACTAAAATCCTAAAATGTTAAAATACAGTTTTTAACACAATTTAGGACTATTTCTTTGTAATGTTTACTTTTTAGTGATTGATACCTTTATTGATTTTAATATTATTTCAATGTGTTAGATCTTTTTTTATAAATCATTGAGGGCGGCAATAGCCGCCAGATGTAAGTATGGCCGCTACCCCTGCCCTTATATACATTGAATTTTGAGGCCTGTCTTTTTTATTTAAAATTTTTCTCATAAATACTCATGAAAACCTGTAAAAATATTTAATATATTGATTAAGTTATTATTATCAATCATAATATTTGACTTCGTATGCTGTTTTTATCAATTATTCATTAAAACGATATTTTTCTTCAGTTTACTCCAAAATAAATGTGTTTCTACATCGGGCGACCGGAAAATTTCAGGCGACCCGTCGCGTAATAATGATGTTTCTATCGGCTTGGCTAATGGTTAACAGCTGATTTCACCCATCATCTGTTATACGCAAACAAAACCTAGCGTAGATTATCCTTTGGGGTTACTATAGCCTATAATATTAATAACTTCTAAATTATATATTGAATTTCTAATTTGTAAATGAAATCTCCTCAATTTAAGTAATAACTGGCCTCCTTTTAACAAATTATACTGACACTTTATTAAGGTGTACTTTTTTCCTATTTATCACCTACTACTTATAAGTAGGCCTATGGGTTTAAAATGTTTGTGAATTACGATTTATATTTGAAACGTATTTTAATGAATTTTTAATAGAGCGGGGTCAGTGGTGGAAGCATTTTGACGAGGCTTTATACAACGAGACAGATACTAATAGCCTAGTCAACGAATGCCCAAAAGGAGGGTCTAGAAGGAAAGTCAATAAGCGGAAAGACCAACTATGGTACATTGTTTGGGGTACCTAGTACCAATGACTACATATCAATAAGACGAAAAGTTCCAATGTTAAAAATTCAGCCCAAAAAAGCAGGTATAAAAGTGTGTTTTTGCGGCCCGCCGTTAGGAGCGCTGAGCGCTATTTTTGCCGACGAGTGTCGGATTCAATGAAGTGCAGAAGAGAGACTGGGGGAGGGGGGGAGAGAGAGAGAGAGAGAGAGATAGAGCATTAGTTTTCCTCGAAAACTAAGCTGTGCAGTGTGAAGGTAAAAACCACGCTTCATTATTACACTACTATTTAATACACTTAGCAGAGCTGTAAAATTATGAAACTTTTACGATTCGTAGGTAAGAACCATACGATTCGTATGCTGTAAACAAAGTTTAATTAAATTACCTGTTTCTTATTTCTTTGATCGATATTACAACAATGATGTTTAATTCACTTTGATAATGACATACAATTTTCACTCTGCTGGAAAGATTTTCTAATTTTTGGTCAGAGACAAAGTGTCTGTTAGAAAGTTTTAAATAAAGGTTCAAATTAATGTGCAGTTTTAATACAATAAAGAACATGTTCCTCAAGGATTTGAAATTAAAAATATAACAATACTGGAAATGTTATACTTAAAGTTATAACTACAGTACTAGAAGTATCAACCTCTGCTCGCTTCGCTCACCAAACCCCGCGGTGAAGCAAATGCAAACAGATTACCACTTATAAAACAAAGGTGTCAATCATGGGAAGTATAAAAATTTATTTGTATTGTGAAGGGGCTGTTGCCCCCCAGTTCACCAATTAGACGTAACTATGTAAATTTCGTATGTTATTGTTTATTTTATTTCCTATAAAACACTTAAAATTAATAATTGCCAAATTTTCCGTTCTCTAGCAGGAAAGTATAACAATCAACATTCTAGCCTGTTTTTCAATGAGTTGGTGAATGTTGTACTTTTAAAATGAACTGAACACGGGACACGGTACCTCAACTTATTGTCTGGTAGTTCTGCAAAATCGTCATTTCCGCAGTTAACTATCCAGTCTATGCATCTGTAAATAATAACTTTGCATTGATCCCATAAAGTTTAATTATTTTAAACACATCTATCAGTTTATTTTTCCTATTACCAACATCCTTTTTTTAAAATAATTGGAATATAAATGCTACTTCAGCAGCGAAACATAACTAACAAAATAGTCTCAAGTCCCTCATTTAAATAATTCTTTGTATAATAAAATCATTTATAAGTGTAATTTATTAGCGCGCCACAAAAGTGAGATGTGTAAAATCCAATATAAAATTCAAATTTAGCACTTCAAAAAACATAAAGAAAGTGAGTTTCGTCAAAAATGGTAGACAAATAACAAATTTGGGTTTCACGTTCGCTTGGTTTGTTTCAGAAATATTGCAATATAAGATTTGTAATCAGTGCATAAAAAACAGTGTGTTAATAATACAATTTTTTCCCTCGCGTTTTTAATGGTGAGTGCACATATTGATAATTGGGAATTTAGGACTTTTCTGGTTAACTGTACTTTGAGGTGCTTCAATCCTGTTGCACCTACGGCTTGATTTTGAAAAACTCGGAATCAAACCCATGACTATCAATCCGTAAATATATGTATTTGAAATTTGACAGTTTGAATCAATTGTTTGTTTTGTAAAGCAACAGTTTGAGGCATTAAATTTTATAAATTCAAGTAACATTAAAACGGTCGTATCTACAAACAATTTTAATGTCCGCCTTTTAGAAAGGTAAAAAGATTTTTTACACTAAATAAGTCTGCAAGCGTGTGCGCTTACGTGGAAAGTTTCATCTCTATATTGTTAGTGGGTTTTAACTAATAATTTTAAATTAAAATATCACATACAGACTGATAGAAGGAACGCTCATTTTAGGACATACCTTCATAGGAATTTTTTCAATCATTTTTACGCTTAGAATCATATCCTGAATGGCGTTTTCCGCCAGTTAGTGCACGCCCCTCTTGGGGGCGATGTCCAGGATCGGACGGCGATAATATTTTATTGCAATAATAAATTTAGTCAAATGCGTTTCATTTATTTTGACCCAGAAAACTGTTTGTTTACACAAATTTGTATTAAATTTATGCAATTAGTAAGTACTTAAGAGTAGTCCTGGTTACTAAACCATATTTGCAATATTTTTATTGGCAGAATCTATTTCACTTAGGAGGTAAAATGGAGGCAATACTCAGCGTTTGTGTAACTTTCCATAGTTAATTAATAAAGCAAACACAGTTTAAAACACGAAAAACTTAATGCTAAAATGTTTCTAAATGTAATACTATGGATACAATATTGTTTGTTGCTTTTTTAGAACAATAATAAAGTCAACAAAAACAAAATCAGCTGGTGCCGATTGTTACTATATCATCACAAACAATAAGTCAGACAAAACTCAAATCAGCTGACTCCTACGAGTTTAGTATTAACTGAAACAATTCTTAAAAGAACTTACCAATAGTATAAATTTAATAAAAACTTGTATAAACAAACAGCTTTATGTGTCAAAATAAATGAAACTGATTTGATTAAATTTAATAATTGCAATGATAAATAACAGAGGGGCATGCACTGTCTGGCGAAAAATACCATAAGTCCGTTATTCTCTAACCAATTTTTTTTAAACGAACTTAATCGATAGGGAATTCAATTTTCAAAAAAAAGTTATTCTTGACATTTTTTCAGGAAAGGGCTAGTTGTTTCGTTATTTCCGTTCGAAAGTTGTAAACGGTCGCCATTTTTAAAATATTGAAGTCACGTCAACTTAACTTTTTTCCCATTTAGGTAATACTATCAAAAGGTTGATATAAATTTGGTATTATTTCGTTTAGTAATTTTTTAGATATGCATTAAAAAAAAACATTTTGGTCACAGTAGGACAACCAAAATGATTTTAGACAAATTAACAGTGATTTGATGTTTACTTTGTACCCAAGAACAATTCCAAAACAATATGTGACAAGAGTTATGAAGCACCCTGTTTAATAACCCTCTTTTTACCCTCGTCCTTACATATACCCATTAAAAATTAACTGTCAATACATTTTAATAAACTTCACAAAGTCTTTGATTCTTATGTTGATTAATTCAATACGACTTGTACGAGAATTAATTCTCGCACAAATACAACACAACAGTAAAGAAAACTTTATGTATTCATACATTTCTTTGTCTTTCCCTGGAAACCTGAAAAATGATAAGTCTTTATTTTTCACAGATGTATTGTTGCAGTTTTTATAGGAACATTTAGATCCTCCACTTTTTGAACAGGACTGCATTGCAAAATGTAGCAGCTATTTACTTTACACACTAACAGTATTTACACTATAAACCATATTACATACTAAAACCATATTTACAAACTTACATTACTTCAAAAACATTAGAAAAGAAAACCAACTAAAATGTATTTATTTAGTACACTGCTATTACAATGTGGGAAATGAATCGCATTGACAAATATGGGGCTACGCACCAAAGCTTGTCTGAGACACAACAATCTGCGCTCAAGGTCACATGACAGTCGGACCTCTCTGTCTCTCCTTCTCTTTCCATTCTTGTCACACACTCGGCCTGCAAAACGCGCACTGAGAGCTCCTAGCGACGAGGTTCATGAACTAACTTTTATACCTACTTTAATGGGCTGAATTCTACCCATTTAAACTGTTCGTCTTATTGATATGTAGTCATTGCCTAGTACTATAACGTACTAAAAGTCCTTGACCCTAGGGGTGGTGGAAGAGGAGGGGGGGGGGGGGGGTTAAAGGTACCATTTTTTATTTTTTTACTATACCTCAGTAGAGGTTGATCCTACAAAAAATACACACGTATACAAAATTAAAGCTGACAAAATTCCCTACATTTTTTTTATACCTATAGTATTTTTGTTACCCTCGTGAGCTCTCTCCAGTTCTTATGTCGCTGTAGTTGAGTTATATAAGAGTTCATAGAAAGTCAAATTATTGTGTATTTCGCCTAGGTATATTATTTTATTTTATTATTACTATTATGTCGCTATGTCGTCGGAAAAATATTTTGTTTCTACCTTTAGTTGACTTAGTTTATATGTCATACGTCCGTATGAAGTCGAATTATTGTGTTTTTCGCCTTTATATTTTGTTATTATTATATCCGGTATATTTTATTAGTATTGTATGTGGTATATTTTATTGTTATTATATCCGGTATATTTTATTATTATTATATCGCAATGTCGACGCAAACGTATTTTGTTTAGGACGAGAACTTGTACGAAAGTGGTGTTCTCTTTTTTTATAAAGAAAGTGTAGGCTATATATTTTTATTGAATATATATATATATATATAGTAGAACAAACATTGAGGCCTTCCGGCATCTCGCCATTGCAATTGCAGAATATTAGGTTCAAATTGTTGAGTTCATCCGCACTGATCGGTAAATTTCTGATCAATCAGACCGGTGACAGATGACGTAGCGTTTAAGTGATCATAGATGAGTGCGGCTGAACAGGCTTTACAATTACACCGGTGAGAGGTTGTGGCGGTCTTTTAAATTAGCTGTAGTAAGTGCAAGTGGAAGCATTTATTATTTTATTTGTAAGAAAACAAAAATGGATCGAGTTGGAACTGTAAATGCTATCGATAATAAAGATAACATTTAAAATTTAGTTCTTATGGCAGCGAATTTGGTAATACCAGTACTATGAATACGTTCGTACGATTTATTTGCACACAGAGGCAAAATAGAGCAACCCGCAATTAATTAAGTTTGGTTATTTTGAAAACCATCTTTTATGCTTAAAAACTTATTTTATAATTTATAATGTTATGTTTTAACTTTAACACATTGGCATATATATTTGGATAGTTCGAAATATAAAAACTTACTTTCCTACAATATTTATGTATTTACTGTATTAATAATTTTAAAGTGTTCTCTTGTGGATTAAACAAATAATAACGAAAAAAACTAATTATTTATAATAAGTCATACAGTAAATAAATATAAATATTACACACAATTATCAGTCTTTTCTTAAATTGTATACTTAATTTATATAATTATGTTTGAGCATTAACAAAAATAAACACCGTCTTATTTAATAAAACGTTTGTTTTTCAATTACAATTACCTTCTACTATCCTTTATGAACTTCATTACTATCCGTTATGAACAGATTATTCTAACAACATCGTATTGAACACTCCTAAAGTCTAATATTTTAATTTTACCTCCACTAAGAAAACTGATCAGCTTACGGTGACCAATCCACCGTAGTTTAGTTACGGTGAGCAGATCACTGATCAGAGCGGAAGTAGTCGTCTGCTATTTCATTCAACCGATGTCAGATCAGTTTGCGTTCTGGGACACTATTCCCACCGGTGGACACCGATCAGTGCGGCTGAACTCAACCAATGTCATCTGGGGCTATTTTATCTTGGGTTCTAATAGGGATGAGGTAGTTAAGCAGTCCATCGCGTTCTGCTCCCACCACCATTCCTTTTTATGCGTAAGCTAGTGTTGTAACAGTTGTCTTTGAAAGTAGCACCGATGACTATGATGTTTGGCTGATCCCTCGGATGGTGGGAGGGATGAGATATCAGGCTGCACATTCGTCAGGCCACAGCCTTGACGAATATATATATCGTCGTAGCAATATTTGTTGAGTGATTTTTATTTCTTCGGGGCATCGTATACCGGAGGAAACAATTATTGCCCAGCTCTGGAATCTGCTTATGAGTGGCTAAAAGATTGTTAAAGACTTCAGCAGCATATGCTACATCTGCATCTTTCTTGAACAGTTTGGCAAATGCAAGGTTGCTCTTGAGGAAGGCTGCTGTTGTAGTATCACATCCTGTGAAAGCATGGATGAGCATAATGCCTTGAGCCCCAGTAACTCAGCGGTGGAAATACAGACTGGTTGGCACTTTTCCTCGGCCCGGTTTCATAATTATGATGTATTGGTCTTTGGGGATTAGCACAATCAGAGTTCATGTTAAGGTCGGCCCGACATTAGACCTGTTTTAATAACCCTAATAAAATTTATGTTATAACGACCCAGAAATGGTGAATTTTTTAAAGTGTTTTACGTGTGTTTTTTAAATGTGTTTTTAAGTGTGTAATGTAGGTATTGCGACGTGAGAATTCTTTGACAATGACATTTGTGGTGTCGAAACCGCGGTCAGATGTATTCTGAGCCAAAAACGGACTGTTTGAAGGTTAGTAAAAATAATAAATATTATTATTTAACAGTCCAGGAAGTAGGACAATAAACATGAACAATCAGAAGGACTATGTTGTCTGTATCCTCTCCAATGATAACGACTTGTGAATCTGTCGACTTATCAATGGCTGTTTCAAAACAGGGGCCTGTTTCATCACATAAGCTGCAATTCTTTCGGCTCACGTATATATAAACATTATATAAACTAACCCAACTAAAGCGAGAAACAAAATATTTTTCCGACGACATAGCGACATAATAGTAATAATAAAATAATATACTGAGGCGAAATACACAATAATATGACTTTCTATGAACTCTTATATAACTCAACTACAGCGAGATAAGAACTGGAGAGAGCTCACGAGGGTAGGCAGCATGGGGAACAAATAATAAAGTATTCCAATGCGAAGAAACGTTTTTTTCGAAAATTACCTATTGTCGAGAGCGTATATCTCATTAACGGTTACAGATAGCAAAAATATTATAGGTATGAAAAATGTAGAGAATTTTGTCAACCTTAATTTTGTATGCACATGTATTTTTTGTAGGACTAACCCCTACTGAGATATAGGCAAAAAATAAAAAAAACATGGGACCTTTAACCCCCCCCTCCCCCCTTTTCCGCCACCCCTAGAGTCAAGGACTTTTAGTATGTGTTATAGTTATAGTACTAGGTACCCCAAACAATGTACCATAGTTGGTCTTTCAGCTTATTGACTTTCCTTCTAGAAATATTCGTTGATTATAAGGCACGAGACCAGAGAGAAACTATTATATCACAAACCCATGAAGCCATGTTAGAATAAACTCAGCACCGATCACGCAATGTTATCTATAAAAGCTTAGAAAGAAATATCAACCAGAACCAGGAAATAGTCAGCGTTGATAAATTCAATTTATATCCTGTTTATATCACATGCTGTATATTACACATTACACAAATATATTTATGCGGAAATAATACAGTAGTAGGTTATAGGATTCCGTGTAAGTTGAAAATACAGTAATCCTAGGCCTACATGGAATGAAATGCAGCATCGAAAATTTAGTTGTTCACCTTAGGCCACTTCTTGTATCATCATAATTTGATTTTTTCTCTTTATGTACTGTACAGTAATAGTAACAGAAACTAAGTTATCCCAATGACGGTCTTGGTTATCCACACTGATAACATTCATATTATCAGCTGTTAGTTAAGCCAACGTTCCTAAATAATCAACTGCCTGCAAGATAAAGTTAGAGATTAAATACTTTATTCTTGGAGCTTGGGACGCTTGGGATATAATGTTACTTCCTAGAAGGATAAGATACCACAATAATTGAAATAATTATACTATCAATAACAATATTATTTACACTAGTGTACATTTTCATAACCAAGTTAGCTTCTTTAGAGTTTTAAACATATATATTGTTATTTATTATTGTTTAAAGATTATTATTTCTGTCACTGCAGTTCCGTTGAGAAGATTTTTAGCCTCCTGTGTAACTTACCATTTTGGGGATCCAGAGCAGTGGGAGGGGGAGCCCGGGTAGTAAAAATTTAAAAAAAATTAGAAGCAAAATTATGGGGTTTAAGCCCTTCTGAGACTGAGAGAAACTATACATATTTACTTACTTAAATAACGTTGAATCTGTCAAAACAATTACCAATGATAAAGAGACAAGAAACAAATTTAAGAAATCTCCTAGGTTGTTACAAAAAGGTTGGGCTGGCTATGCCTATTCAGATTCTACATGCAAAAATAAGTCGAAAATGTAGTATAACATTTTTTCGATTTCGGCTTAGTTTAGCCATAATCCGCCATTTTGTTTTTTTAAACTTATTGTAACTCTGGAAATAGATAAGATATCGAGTTCAAATTTGGAATAAGCATTTTATATGTTACGATTAACAAGTGTACCAAACACAAAGAATATATTTTTATAATTTTCAAATTGGCGGCCGTTACAAATGTTTAACGTGGAATAACCTGAAAACCGTTAACTTTACAAAAAATGTACAAGAAACAAAATATTTTCCTTTTTTAACGACAGACAAAATGCTGTTTTTGTAGTTTCAGTAGGTCAAAGGATAACTGAGTTATCGACAAAAAAATAAAAATATAATTTCCTTGTAATTGTCTACAACAGTGTTTTTCAACCTTTTTCATGACACGCCCTCCCCTAGTATCAAAAAATATTTCGCGACCCCCCAACCCTTTTTTCCATGTATGTTAAAAATATGTAATACTTACAAAAATTGTAGGCGTTTGCGTTATTTGCAATCACTGCCTTAGACTGTAGGGGAGACCGGGGTAAGTTCGCCATTACATTGCCAACGTGTCTGAGCAGAAGTTGTATGTAAAGGAAAATTAATTGCCTTTAATCAGTTAATTCATTTGCTACGTTTACTGCGCTTCCAGACTGAATTTGAACAAGGGTTGAACTGCGATTAATCACAAGTAAACACTAAGCACCACCAGTACGGACCAATCGAACACTCAACCACTGAGCTGAGCTGGACTGAACTGTATTCAGAGTCGGATTTACACAAATAACGCTTAGGGGCTAGTACCAATCTGCCCTGCCGCCCCTACACTGAGCAAATTTGTTTAGGTAAATATTACCTTAAACCTGTGGTAATCGTTGGATAGATACATATAAGGAATTTTTATATCTGTCAAGTGTAAACAATATAATTAAGGCCCTTCGCCCACGGGTGAGACAAACTAGAAGCGGTACGAGCATCATGCGTCTTAAGCGATATGCGCTTACGGGAAATTTTGTTCGCAGTCAATTAGCAGTCTTCAACCAAGAAGGTACAAAACTTTCTTCTTCAAAAGTTTTAAAATGATCAGTTTATGGCATTGGCGGATCCACGGGGGGGGGGGGGGGACGGGGGGAACGTTCCTCCCAAATCTAAAAAAAAGAAGAAAATAGGAAGCCAGGTCTACAATTTGATGGCAAAAATATCGTATGTACATATTACAATCACATTACATCTAAAAGTCACAAATATAGAATTGCAACCAACCCGATATTTTGAACTCAAGTCTTTGTTTTATCAGTCTGTACTAATATTATATTATGCTGAAGCGCTGCGGTAAAACGGCCAGACGACGGCGCTGCGCGAGTAAGGGTCTACTGGCCAGCCTTAGACTATGGTTCTCGGAATTATGCATCAACAATCCGTGTAGTAGGCATAATTTTTTTAATTTGATAATCTGTATTATTCTTTTTACAAAATTGAGAATATACGCATAAGTAATTATGTTATCTAAAAAATATTTTCAATGATGTAGAGATAAATAATTTATTGCAGTGCAATACAATAATGCAGTATTGCTTTGAGAATTACAATGTAATTAATCACTTTTCTTAATACAGGTCTTTGATATATTCGTTTTTTACTCGCGCTTCCAACAAAGTACTGTATGTTATAGAGTATTGTACAGTGTATAATTCTTTGCAAGAATATCAAAAGGAGTCCATGCCAAAATTAACTACAGTAATCAATGTAGGTCTAAGCAACTTTTATCTTACATGAAATCATGTTTTTTTTTTACCGAGCAATACTAGATATTTGTGACAAAGATGTTTTCTCCATCACCCTCACGCTTAAGTTCTGTGTACCTTGCCAGTCAGCAGTGCAAGTGCGGAAATGTCATTCTTTCTTAGGCCGTGTTATACGAGCGCTGTTAGCGCCACGTTTTCAACGTCGCGTTAACGTCGATTTATTGGATAAATGGAATTCCCATGGTCCATGTTATACTAGCGCTATAAACGCTGGCGAATCCGCGTTAAACGGGCGCCATCAACGCAGAACCAAGTTATATGGATCGTTGTCAACGCTCACTCGCACTCGCAGCGCAGACCAGAGAGGCCACAGTAGTCAGAAGTAATAACTTTATCCTGGTTATAGTTGTTACTGTTTATTTCTAAGTGGTTATTGTGTACTTCAAAGTGACGAAATGTTTGACACTGAAAAAATTATTTACGCTATCGAACAGCAGTCACCTCTTTATGACGTTAAGTCCAAGGATTATAGCAATAAATAATTCAACCACGCAGCTGGACCGCTGACGTGAGTTGAGCAAATTTCCAAAATTAAATTTATATGCCTAAGTTTTGGGGTTTCAACCAACAATTTGGGAAATAGGTCTACTCACGAAGGCGTTGAACAGCTGTCTGTGTGTACGCAATATATTAATAGAATTTGTTTGCGCCTAGTGGCATCGCGAGTTTGCACCACTTGGCTTCGAACCGGGTACTTTTATGGTATTTTACGTGTTAATCGATTTTGGGGGAACCAAGCGAGCTATAAAGTCGCTTAAAAAACAAAATGTGCAGAATAACATCCTACATTTACAATTTTAGAAAAAACTCTAAACAAATTTAATTCTCGTAGTAAAAATGTGAAAAAATAGTTACTTCCGGTCAAAAAACGAACTTCCGGTTGTTGGATTTTTTTGGCTAACGAACTCGTCGTGTATATATATATGTATATATGTGTTCGCACTCTAGCGGCCGCATTTTAAGTCCGATTTGGTTTAAATTTAGTACACATGTTGGTTGTCTACGTCGCTCGGACGAGTTCGTTAGCCAACAAAATCCAACAACCGGAAGTAACTATTTTTTTAGATTTTTACTACGAGAATGAAAATTTTGTAGAGTGTTTTCTAAAAATATAAATGTAGGATGTTATTCTGCACATTTTATTTTTTTACGCGACCTTATAGCTCGCTTGGTTCCCCCAAAATCGATCAAAACGTAAAATACCATAAAAGTACCCGGTTCAAAGCCATGTGGTGGATTTTACCGTGGTGTTGGCGTGCGAAGCACGCAATGCATTGTGTATTGAAGATACTCCCAATACAGGGTTGGCGTGCGAAGCACGCAATGCTTTCTGTGTTAAAGAAACTCTCAATTGTCGGAATGGCGTGCGAAGCACGCAATGCTTTGAATATTGAAGATACTCCCAATATGCGGTTTGTGCATGCGAAGCATTTTGCAGCTATTCAGCACCGTCGTGAGTAGACTTATTTCCCAAATTGTTTGTTGAAGCCCTAAAACATAGGCCTATAAATTTAATTTTGGAAATTTGCTCAACTCACGTCAGCGGTCCAGCTGCGTGGTCGAATTATTTTATTATCTATATTCGTACATAACTTTGTATCACATGATTCGATTTTTTCTCATATGTCTCAGAAACTAAGCTTTTAATGAGAAAGGACACTAATGCATTGCACTTAAATCGAGTATTGTAGTAGGAATGTTATATTAACTTTTAGAAAAAAATCACTTTATCAAGTATCAATATAATTTAATGCAAAAAACTATATAATCAAATTTGTAAACCACAAAATTCTGCTCTTAGAGCACCATAACACAACAAGGTTCTAAAACAGCCATGTAATAAGTAATATGTTTTCGTTTTTTGGTTTTCTTGCATTAATTAGACTACCTAATAGTTTCAAACTATAGGTTTTTGTTCTTCTTAGGCTAGTTCTTTGAACAAGTTAAAAAAGGCTCTAATATTTACAGAAACATTTTATTGGATTAATGGTTTAACTCTAAGTGACACTCTTATCCATCAAAGTATACAATGTATGTTCAGAAAAGTGTTTGTTAGATTTAAAGTTTAATTTGTGAAGTAAA
>JAGFPH010000001.1:3181831-3198650 GCA_018207615.1 Philaenus spumarius
AAATTTATTAATCACCAACCCTAATTCAACCGATTGCCTTCAGCCGTACCCTGCAAATCCGACTCTCCCAGCTTTTAACAAGCGCTTAATTAATTAATATATATATATCTAAACTAATACACTTTAACTTAAATCACTAGTCACCATTTGTACACGATAGGCTTCCAACCGAACCGAACTTATTACCGCTTAATATTTATTACGAGTGCGCGATTGGTTAGATTCTCACGTTCCGCGATTACCGATTATAATTAAATGTAATTACGTTTGCTTAAGGCATAATTAGGAAAGATTACAGTGAGCGTAGAACTTCGTCACCGACGGACGTTTCACCTGCAGCTTACGTCTAGTTGATAGGTCGGCACTCGGGACTACACTGATTTCTAATTCAATGTCAAACTGCAAGGTCGGTTCTGACGCGCATGCGCGCAACTAGTCCAGCTGTCTAGTACATTATTGTAACCGAGTTCGGTAACTTGTTACACATTCATTTTATATATTACAGTTGCTATTTTTAATACTCACATGTAATTTATTTTCTCTCACCAATTTATTGATTTACATTTGAAGTAAATTTAGTTAGCTTTTTAATTTTATGGTTTTGTATAAAATAATGCCTGCTCGACTTTTTGAGTGTAGACGTTTGGTTAAGTATAATTTTTTAGATTGTTTGATGACAATTTTTTTCAAATTACTTTCTAAATGAATTGATAGTAGGACTTTAACTTTACAAAATGTTTACATATCTTTTCTGATTTTGAAAAAATCCTAATATTTTAAAGTTTTAATAAATTTGTCTCTTTTTTAAATAGAAATAGCTGTTAAAATTGTCTTGATATAAATATTTATTATTAGACATATTTTTCAAAAATAATATTTTTGGTTTTCATATTTCTTTGTATTTATATTATTCTTAATACAAATGATTGGTTTCCAAATCATGACTTGATAAAATAAATAATGAATGCATTTAATTTCGTGTTAAAATACATGTAGGGCTTTAAGTTAAGATAGTGCTTTTTTGGCAAAATTGGTTGTGTGACTTGTTAAGTGTTTTTGATTAAATGTATTTTGTATAGTTAAGGTTTATCCTATTTTCCTCAAATTTGATATATTACGTAATGTGCGGTACCGGTACCTTATAATAAGTCGTGAATTTGTGAATCTATCACAAATTAATTTCTAACGTTTTGTACAAAAAATTATTTAAATGAGAATTGATATAGTCCACAAATAACAAAAGTCCTCAAGGAAGTTGTAATTAATATTTAATTCACAAGTATTGTCCAAAAATACAGTAATAGAGTTATATTTTTCTCAAATAAAACTAAACAGAAAATTTTCCTCACTTATGTATTTTTGAAAGAGAAGTAAATTTTGAAAATCAGTTTTTTTTTGTCCTTTTTGGGTTATTCTGAACTGTGATATCCATACTAATATTATAAACACTAATATTGTAGGGGATATCCATACAATTTGTTTGTACGTAGGGGGTAATCTCTGGAACTACTGTGAAAATTGACATTTTTTTACTAATAAAAAGTTACACTATACCCGAGTAACGAAGGACTAGAATTCATTTTGAGAAAAACAATTGTTCATTTCAAAATTTGTAAATTGGAAAAAATTTAAGACATTCAAGAACTATCCATTAGTTTGCGAGAACCAGTTACAAAATATGTACCAATTTGAAGCCCAAACATCCCGATACTCCTCAAAAATATAAAATATTTATCATTACCTCATTTTAAATTTGTCAAAAAATATAAATTATAAAGTCCTAAAAATTTCCCATGTTATTTCATTGGAACGATTTTTGTCTAGAAACTTGCAGTAAGTTTGAGAGAACCTTTCAACGTACACTCATAACTTATATATCAATTTAAAGTTTAAATTTCCCATACTTCGCTGGAATGTTATATGTGTCATTTTATTACATATGAAATTATCATATATATAACTTCACGATACAGTTAGGCTTATATAAAACCTTAGTTAAGTTATAAATGTTCAAAAGTCTTTACCATTGCGAAGCACGGGTTCACAGCTAGTGTTGTATATAATAAATTGTACACTTCTTGTTAGTAGGCCTTTATAAAGCTTTAAAACAACCCGTAGATTTGAAAGCTGAAAAAATGGAAGTTGGGACTGGCTACAAGTTGGGTTGTACCAAATTTTAAATTTTTGTCATGGATTGCTATTTCTGGATGTAGTTATCTTTGATACATGAATTCAAAATGTAGACCTAGTTTTTAGATTTGAAATAATGTTTCTGTCTAAATTGAATACTACTCTCGCTAATAAGATGAGAATAATTAATATCAATACTAAAAATCAACTAATTCAATTTAGTTTGAACTTACTGATATATGTGTATGATTTTTAGGCCATACACAATCATGGGGTTTGGCAGTGCCAAAATTATTGACGCCTTGTTATCATGATGGAAAACTCTCAGGAACATATGGGCCTATAGATCCCACTAAACCGGCCAATTACGAATTTGTTAAGTCATTGTTTAAAGAAGTGATCAGCGTTTTTAAAGATGATTATATTCACTTAGGAGGCGATGAAGTTTTATTTGATTGTTGGTAAGAAACTCACTTTAATGCAACCATATTTAGTAAATACAAACAATATTAATGTCTTAATTATAATAAATAAATTATGTTGACTTATTAAGGGTACGCAGTGATTTAAAATTGAATGACTTTAAATACCTGATCAAATTTTATTCCTAACAGATCATTTAAATTATTTCTTTGATCTCAGATTAATGATAAATAATGGAATGAAAACTTATATTTAAGTGGCCGATTTATAAATAATGAGATGTAATTTTAAAAAGTCAACACTTTGGTTAATAAGTTAGTGACAATAGTATTTTGTTTGCAAATAGCGTAATAATTTTTACAAAGATTTGTTCTAATAGCAATAATAATTTTTAATTATGAATAATATATATCTCAATAAGAAAACAAACAACAGAAGTGTACCAGTATGGATTTAACACCCATCAGTAACAACCCATTTTCACAAATATATTATATTTTTTTACTGTATCTATCTAAACTATTTGAAAACTTACGCAAATATTTTTTAAATTTTACTGTCAAAATTATAAATTAATAAATCCTTGAACTCTCTGGTCCCCTTTTATGGATTTGTTCCTGGGATTGAGACAAACACATTTCACAATATGCACATATGTCTACAGTGCTTACTTTTTCTTCTGTCTGTCTGTATGTCTTTTTACAAAATAATTGATATCTAGAGAATGGTTTGACAGATAAAGGTTACGTATGCTGTTATTATCTTTAACTTATTATCTGTCCTTCATCTAATTCTTTGACAGTTACACCCGATAGGGAATTAAAAGGGCTCCAAAAAAAGCTATTTTACCAATTACAAATAAAATTACAATTACAAATGGGTGTGTTATGCCAATTACAAATAATTGTGTTTATATGTTGTTGTGTAGTTTTATATTTGTGTCTTTAACTATGTAGTCAAAACTTAAAACACTTTGTGAATAGCCATTGTGTTGGCTGCAACTTCAGTCATTTTAATACCAACAGCAAAGCATATTAAAACAATAAAAAAAGGTAATTGTTTTAGTTAATTTAATTGAAATTGACTTAATATAGGACACCAATAATGAATTCATATATCTTTGTAATATGTACATTGTTGCAGGAAAAGCAATCCAAGCATAAATAACTTTATGGAAAAAAATAACATAAGTACTTATGAAGGTCTGGAGAGTATGTACATACAAAACATATTGAACTATGTAACAAGCATGAATGCTAGTTCCATTGTATGGCAAGAAGTATTTCAAAACAATGTAGCTATTGAAAGTGACACAGTTGTTCATCTTTGGTTAGGCGCATTGGCACCACTGCTTGAAAAGGTACAATGACTATATTTTATTTACTATAGTTGAATTTCATTTATCACTTGAAAAGAACTAACCTAAGTCAATGACTACATATGTGGTTATGTTACAACTATTGTGGTTATTATTTTGTAAATTCAGACTCGCTTTATTTTCTTGCTTGAACAGATAAACAGGTCTGACAAGAACCATGACTGGTTAGAAAGTAAAAACTAAAGGTTCCTCCCTTCAACTTTGAACACCATATACCTGAACTGTGCAATTATTTTTATTAGAATTCATGTACACTAGAATCTCTTTTATTCAATTAAATACAATTTTATTTGATAGAAAACATTATTTGTTAGAATAGCTTGACTAACAAAGATATGTTTATACATTTCATTTATTCTTACATTAAGAGTGCTTCCATGCATCTACTATTACACATTACGCATGCGTGTCTCTTAATGTAAGTATTTGCAGCAGTAGATAAACCATGCAACAAAAGACAACAATGATAACACTGGAACACTCACCAAACAACTGATTCGTTTAGCTGGGTTGACGTTGATATCCGAAATTTCACACACTAACAATATCCCCCCTCCCCAACCCAAACTTAGTAGAAATGGTGAATAACTGTTGGCGGGGCTGATATCCAATTGCACCGGCGGTCAAAGGAATTTGCAAGGGTCAAAACATTCCTCCGTCCGAAAAGTGTCTAATTGCACCGGTGGTCAAAATCTACCCACCCCACTTATCCCACTTATTAGTATGATTATAATATTTGTATGATTATAATATTTCGTCGTATTATCACTTTATATAATTAGAATAAAAAAAAAAACCAGAGGACTAACCTAAACTGTTTACTCACAGTATGTTGCCGATAACAGTATGATTATAATATTTGTATAATTATAATATTTCGTCGTATTATCACTTTATATAATTAGAATTAAAAAAAAAGAGGACTAACCTAAACTGTTTAGTCACAGTATGTTGCCGATAACAGTATGATTATAATATTTGTATGATTATAATATTTCGAATTTCGTCGTATTATCACTTTATATAATTAGAATTTTTTTAAAACCAGAGGACTAACCTATAATACTGTTTAGTCACAGTATGTTGCTGATAACAGTATGATTATAATATTTCGTCGTATTATCACTTTATATAATTAGAATAGTAAAAAAAAAAAAACCAGAGGACTAACATAAACTGTTTAGTCACAGTAGACTGTGACATAAACTGTCGTGGTGCAATAATTAGACACATGCGTTTTTGGCCGGCAATTGTAACATTGGAACAACCCCCAAAGGGCCTCCGGTGCAATTAGACACATGCGTTTTTGGATGAATAATTTAGATTGACAGCCGGTGCAATTGGAACACACCCCAAAAGGGGCTCCGGTGCAACTGGACACATCAGTTTGGGGCTGATCCCTGTCCACCGGTGCAATTGGACATCTCCCGTTGGCGGCACGCTTTGTCCTTAAATTTTCTGAATCCTGACACGATAACAAGATACCCCCTCCTCCAATCCAAACTTGATAGCATTAAAATATAAAAATGTAATAGGTTAAATAAATTTATATAAATTTATAGAAGTTAAACTAAAATAGTGGGAGTAGAGCAGCTTACTAAGCTCCCGGCCGGGTGGCGGCCGCATATTAAATGGCAATTGCTTGAGCCTATATTCAGGAAATGTTGTGTTATATTATATCGTTGGAAAGCTTAAAAGATGCGCTACAAATTTTATTTAAAGTATGTTTTTAAATTACCATCAGCAAAAAAGTTATGAAAGGAAAACTAAAGAAAAAAGATATTTTTCAAAGAAAAAAATTGTTTTTTTTAGCAAATAGCTGCTAAACTGTTGACCCTAGGAAAAACTACCAAGACACCTTTTTTAATACAATCACTTAATGAAAAAAATGACATACAGAAGTTACGTATTGGGATATTACCAACGGAGATATGAAGCAAAACCTAAACGCTTGGAAAATGAACTTCAAATGGGCGTGGGGGGGGGGGGTTAGCACAGGGGGGAGGGGCGGGGACTTTTGGGAAAATGTACCTATTGGTGAGTTTTAACAACTGACAAAAAATCAGCTTGTCTCTAATTTCTTCCGACACATGGTCATTTTTCGCCTTCATTTTTATGCACACATAAACAGTAGGCTATAATCACAGAATATTGAATACATGTTCTGTGGCTACAATACATGTGCAGTAATTGAAGTACTGCAGTTTGTAGTAGATTCTCTTTTTATTTTGCTATAACTGTTATTGTACTTCTAATAATTAGCAAGTGTTTTGGACAATCCTGACGTTCTAACTCTAAAACTGAAAGTTAAATTTTTTCCTGTTATATCTGATTAATTGTAGGTTAATGAGTTTAAATGAACAATTTATTTAGCTTTGTAGGTTAGGACATTATTTATTTGACTTTCACACAATTAAGTAAATTATATAAAATGTTGAAGTTCAACTTAATAACTTTATCAGCACTTTTGAAATAAAACTGTAATATTAGAACAAATGAATGATCATATTTGGATTAGGGTTTATTTTTATGGTACCTTATCATCAAATGAAAATACAACATAAGGAACTTTTGATTGAATTTACCTCTCCTTGTTTCGCACTAAAGTTTAAGTTGTTATTCTAAAATTTTCAGAGACACACTATTACCAAAACAAAATCCAAGGGTTTTGTAACTGATCATAATATATTATGTAATAATTGTACATGGTTAGATTCGATTTCAGTTAGAAATAAGTATTATAATGTAATTATGTAAATGTTATTAATTCTGGTATTACTGTAAGTAACTAAATGAATTAATAGTCTACAATCATTAATATGGAAAATCAAGATTAAAAAATATAATACAACTTCGATGGTTTCAAAAAGATAAAATGTCAGTCACATAGTCACATATGTAAGCTTATGCACTTGTACAAGTACATAAGTAAATAGAGATATTAAAAGAAAACCCAGAAAACAAGTAGACGCTATTAAACTGTGAATAATAGTTCCTTGGTGTTTGGGTCGTGTCGTAATGAATCTAGTTTTTCTAATGATTTAAACATTCATTTAGTATCAGGTTTTTGTAATATTGTTCATTTTAAGATTCTCCAAGTCATTGAAAAGAGTATAAAATTAAATTCATTAGGAATGGTAGAGATAAGGAGTTTATTTTTATTTTCTAAAAGAATTTATGTCAAACTTGCCTCTGCCGAAACCATTGCCTGCTGTATTATGAGCATAGGTCTCCCGCTCCCTTCCATACCCTATTCCATTTACTTTTGTTTGGTAACCCAGTAACTGTTCTCTGTTGTAATATTTATATGTCTGTTTTCTATATTTCCCTTAGTCTGTGTTGAGCTGTCTTGTCAATGCCATCATTAGTGAAACCATGGTTAGCAAGAATCAATTAAATTTTGTAGAATATTACTAAATATTGTGTGTATGCATTTTTTCTTAAAATGGAGTTCTAGTTCTACTAAGTACTTTCCGTCGTACTTGATAGTATAGGTATACTCAAATTTATTTTTGTTACTGTTCTGAGTACATTTAAACTAATTCACACATTATAACAGATTAAACTATAGGTGACGTTTTAAACAAGTTAATTTGTACCAATATCCAGTAATGTAGGCTATAATGTTTGAACATTGTGTATCAGTATCCAAGTCACTACTTAAAGTAAACATTATTTTATACAGAGATACAAGGAACACCTGCCAAAAAGGACACTCCACATAAAATCAAATTTTGCCCGTCACATAATGGACAATGACCACACGTATTCGAGTTTTGATAAAAATTTTAAACCTTTAATTGTATGCAATAAAGGCACATACATGGACGCCACTGAGGAATACGAAATATACAAGGCATTTAAATTAAAAGATGAACTATTAAATGACCAGCTGAACTTCAAATCCAATAGGCTTTATGATACTGCGATAAGCGTTGACAATAAGATTACTTGAATCAACAGTTTAGTAGTTGGTCAACCTTCCAACGGTGCGCACCGATTCCTCGCATCAATATATGTTTTTGTTAAATGACATGTGTGTTTGTGTTTGTGAAGTGTTTTTAATGTAGTATATGACGACCTGATCTTCAGAGAAGCCAGACGATGGAACATAGATTCCGAAACGCGTTGCAATAATATAAAAAGAAGTCACACGACGGAAATACGAAGGTAAATATAATAATTTTTACTATAATGTTTGAATTACTTTTCTAATTTCAAAGGTTGAAGAGCACTGTGGCGACAAATTCACAATGATTGAATAAAACCCCGAACCACAAATAAAAGGAACAAAAAACAATTTAATGAAAAGTTATGTTTAATGAATAACCCTAATGCACATTTCATTTCAATGACTTATAATACTGGTAGAGTAGTATTATACCAGTAAATAATAAAGCCCTCTGAGGATGATGACTATGTCATTGAAATGTGCATTAGGGTAGTAAATTAACATAACTTTTCATTAAATTGCTTTGCTACCGTTTTTTGTTCCTTCTATTTGTGGTTCGGGGTTTTATTCAATCATTGTACTTTTCTAATATTGGGAATATGGCTTAAATTGTAACCATTTTATAGAATTTCATAAGTTTTATATTTACAATCAATTGTGAAATGTAATTCAAAATTAATAATAAATAAGTTTAAAGTAATTTTTAAATACCCAAAATATTTCTTGTTTTTTGCTCTTATAACTAAACCTAGTCTGTATATTTTTGGAGTTTTTCAAAATAGTCTTAGAAAATCTATGCATGTCAACTAATACAAATTGTGGAAAATTGTATCTGTACACAAATTGTATTATTTGGATATTTAAAGTATTTATCGCTATTAACTTTAACATTCCCGTTCTTGGATGATTTACAGGTAACAAGCGCAGGGCATAAAGCTTTAATATCGGAATGCTGGTATTTGGACCATTTTAAACGAACATGGTTTGAATTCTACAAATGTGATCCTTGGGATTTTAATGGTACAGAGGAGCAAAAAAAATTGGTTCTCGGAGGAGAAGCTTGCATGTGGGCGGAATTGGTAGATGAATCTAATGTAGTTTCATGGATATTTCCACGTGCAAGTGCAACAGCAGAAAAGTTATGGTCAAGTGAAGATACTAATGATCTAAATGAAGCTAAAGTTAGAATGGAAGAACACTGTTCCAGATTGAAAAATAGAGGTATTCCAACACACACTGGTCTTGGCTATTGTCCTTAATTCAGTGCATATATATTAGTTTAGTACGGAGACTATTATGGAAAAAATCAATTATGCATGTAACTTTATGCAAAGCAGTGAATTGTTTAAAACAACATTACAACTTGAAAGAAAATAATAAAAGATTTAACATAGAATCTATATATTTAATATACAGTTGAAAGTCGGAGTTCTCAGTGACTACTGAACCAATCTTCAAGATTTATGTGTCAAATTAAAGGGGATAATGCCGATAATTCGTAGGTTTGCCGAATATCCTTAGAATTTACGTCTTTTCTAAGGGCTTCGACCAACAGCCCTTCAAAAATCGAGTCAATACAATTCTTATTGAAGAATAAAATTTAGTTGTAATCATAAATTAATCGTCAGCTGTTTAGTATTTGTCAGCTGTGAGAAATTTGATATTATTTTAATAACCTCACTTTCAGTATGTAATAAAATTATTAATTTAGAAATTCCTGTTCATAAAAATACGATTCTGAACCAAGAAAAGTATATTTGTTGACTTTTATACCACAAGGTATTATTTATAAATGTATTTGGACATTATTTGTATGTTTTAGTGTATAAGTTTGAACTTTGTATATTTTAAATTACTGAATTTATGTACTTTTTTTTCTTTTTTGTAACTAAATAATCGAATAATGTGTTAGTGTTCAATACTAACATGTCAGCCGTTTCCTATGATATGTCCATTATCAGCTGATTTCAAACTTGAAAAAAATTATCTGTATTTTTCTAACTTTGTGACCAAAGCCATTTGTTGAAGTAAAAATAACACACACCATCTATACTAATATTGTAAAGAGGTAAAATTTGTTTGTTTGTATGTAGGGGGTAATCTCTGGAACTACTGAACCAATTGAATTTTTTTAAAATAAAAAGCTACACTATTTCTGAGTAACATAGGCTAGAATTCATATTGATGAAAACATTTTAATTTCAATATTTGTAAATTTAGTCGGAACTTAACAAATTCACAGGATCGAGTTAGGCTTTAAACCCATAACGTCTAAACAGCTGTAATACAAATAAATAAGCAACATAATGAAAAATTAAAAAAACAACAATTGAAAAATGAAACTTAGGCTAACAACAGACGAAAACAGGTGTACGGGACACTGGTAGCGGTCGGTGTCCGTGATCGGTAGCCGACTCAGACACTGCAGAGACACCGGTGTCTCTGACGTCACAGCTACTTTCTATTTATTTTCGAAACATTCAGAATGTTCATAGTTTCTGTCAGTAGACTTAGGCGATATAATTTATAAATGTACAGAAGACTTCATTGCAGCAATGTTTTTTCAAAGTTTTATTAGAATATTCGTCGCTTGTTAAGTCCCACAAACAAGGTCGATTAAGAATAATATTTATAAATCACGAGGTGTCAACATTTTCTACTGACATTTTTATATTAAATACCAATTAATAATTGTTGTAAATTTGTAAAAAATATAAATGATAGGCCTAATTAAAATAAAAAAAGTAAATGTGTGCGGTCCTGGGATCCCTGTCAGGAACGAAGTTCTTCACTCATTTTCTTCAATTATTTTACCAGCCTTAATGGCAACATACCCACATAATTTTAATCTTTCAATTGCCGTTTAGTATTAGATTGTTTTTTATACAAATATTTAGGCTACAGTTTAATGTTATTATAATAAATGTTATTATATAATGAATTAATTATAACATCAAAGCTAAGATGGTAAACACAAAATAGATTTGTTGCATGTATCTGCAATATAAAAAGGATTTGGAAGGTTTCAAATTTTTCATTTTTTTTAGAAACGTGCATGCACAAAAACAAAAGGACACTCTTACGAGTCAAACCATTAAATTACAACATTGGCAACAAGTAATTAACAATCAAATCCCATCGCATGTATCCGATGAGTGTGCAAGTCCTGTTTATAAACTGTCTATGCAAGCCGTTGTTAGCCTACCTCTGCAGTTACGTAAAAAGACTTAAATAAAATTGCATTGCACCAAATCACTTTATATTCTGATTCTGTTTAAGTGTTCAATAATAATAAAATTAAGCTATTTCTTTGTTTTGTTGTATATTCATGATTATTATTTACATTATATTTGAACCAAGGCTTTTTTTTATTTCATCAGCCATTAGTAATTTTTTTACATGTTCCAGACATTGGTATTATCATTGTAAGATTTCATAACATCATACCCATTAATTTATCATATTTATGTTAAACAATTATCTCATATATGTCTCTCAAGCACTACCATAATTTAGTATTTAATCAAAAGCCTCTTACTTTACTGTAAATGTTACTTTATATGGTAGTCAGAAAATAACAGTTGCAATACATAATATAATTAATTAATAAAATACATATACTAAAGATTTCAATATTTCTCTCACAAACAAATAAATTGTATCAAGTGAGCTGTGAAGGATTGTGTTTGTGTATCAATAATAATAATTATTATAATATAAACAGATGGAAAACTTTGTTTCAAGTGATGTGAACCCCTAGACTAGCAATAATGATTTTAAGATGGAGGGAACTGTAATGGTTTAAAATATTTAAATTTAATGATATCAACAGTTAAATAAAGAGTTTTCCTACCATATTACCAAACAAGAATAATTTATAAATAACAAGAGCCAAAAAATATCACTATTTTGAAGAATTTAAAAATAATGTCAATATTTCAATGCTGAAAGAAGAAATTAATGCTCAAGACTTTTTTGGATTTTGGTGAGATCTTTCTATGTATCATATCATCATGATTTGAACTATTTCTAATGAACTATGCCATTTATTTATAGCATGAATTAATTTATGTGGGTGATTGTAAAGGGCACATAAGAACTTATATTTTGTTCAATAGAATTACAATGTCATGTTAACATTGGCAGATCCAGGAGTGGAGGCTGCAACCCCTCCTTTTCGAATTGGAAACATTTTGAAAAAATGGGAATTTATTCGGTGAATTAACTAAAATCAAATTGCTAACTGTTAGTATTATTTTTATTCTTTGAAAGAAGTTTAAATTAAAACATGTTTCTCTGAATAGTTACAAGTTTAACTTAGTAAATAAAGAGAGGGCAAAATAAGGAGCAAAAAACAGACCACTTTCTCCCCTTCCACCATATTATATTTTTGGCGCATGGGCGCCCTTATTATATTTTGTAGAGGGGGCTAGACTGCATGGGGTATTGAGATTAAGGAGCCCATACCTCTTCCTCCGGTTATGAACGCAATTGGTTTAGTTTTTATGTTTTTGAGGATTGGAAGACTTCCCACAATCACAAGCAAAGGCAGTTTTTTGCCTCGACTAACAGTTATTTTTGCTTTGTTTTGTTTGCCCCACTGCATCATTCACCTTTGAAAGTAAATTTTAGGCATGCATTTAAAAAAACAAACCCGTTGCCTTAACATTAAAAATGTCTTTAGCAGTCATCTGTTCTCGTTCGTCCAATTTTTCCACAGACTTTTTTTAAAAGAATTGAGTTCCATTCCTTGGTCCTTTCCAACCACTACTAGCTTTAAAATAATTTTCTATTGGTTTTATTTTCTATTGGTTTTTCCTGATCAAAAGCTTCGCTTATTGGAACTTTCCTATTTCCTACCTTTGCTTGTTTAAACCATTAATCACGCATTTGTCAACAGGTCCGGATTTACGCTTTGTTAGGCCCTAGGCCAAAGTTTTTGGAAGCGTCTTCTCCTCGCTATCTTCTATCGGCCTTAACTCTCTCTCCCTCCTTTCTTTCGTTTAGAAAAATCCGATTCACCGCTTCACAATACCAAAAAATCTCCCCCCCCCATTCTCCATAAATAAATTCAAGCAAAAATTTAGAAGCATATTTTATTTATTAAAATAATAATAAAAAATTAAAATTCTCGATTCCCGATCTGCGACCTTTTAAGTTTAGACCATGGCCAAGGCTACCCTTATGGGAAATCCGGGTAAGTATTTAATACTTGTCCCACAAAGAAGTCTTGCTATTTTTGGATTAATACGCTGGAGATGTGGAAAACTCTATAAACTTACAACTTATCAGTTAACTTATTTTCCTAAATATGTAAATTGATTCCATCAAAAATGTCTAATCTTATTAAAAAAATTAAACAAGTTATTTCTTTTCTTTGAATCAACAGTTTTTACTTGATTGGATATGTATTTACAGAGATATGTACCTGGAGAAAAAAGTAAGTCAAAGTGTGGACTCTAGATTTTTTAAATGCGAAACATTTGTGTAATACTGTTCAATAGTTTTTTAACTACAGCATTTTGAAAAAAGGCTTGCAAACAGAAAACCTGGAAATATCCTCAAAACACGATTTTCTAAACGGTTAAAGATTAGTGCAAACATTTTTCAGTAAATATTCCCGTTTTAATTCTACATCTCTTGATGTATCAATTAAATTTAAATATTATTTGTACCTGTTATAATTTTGGAAATCACACAAAGCTGAATAATTTGAAAAGTAATAACATTATTCAAAAACTAAATACAATCTCTGATCTTCATGAAATTATGTATATTTTAATATCTATATCGGAAAAAATTACCCCCAAATGTTTTATTCCTTTTATATAATTATATTTTCGAAGATTATATGAGATATTGCAATATTGAAAGAGTCTCATTAAAATATATACTTTATGGCCTATAATTGACAAACTATTTAATAACTTTCTTTTTTATAGTCGTTGTGTTCAGTGGCGCACCAAAGGGGGGGGGGGCGAACTGGACCTGCCACCCCCTCAGAAGGTCTTTTTAGTAATGTGGATTTTATTTTAAACTAATCGATAGTTAAATATTGATTTTAGTCGGTAATCAATTAAAAATTACATTTATTATTAAATTCGTGATCACGAAAAAATAATCGTTCTTTTTGAAATAAATATGATCTTTACCCTACGCAATCATGATTTTCTAACAGTGATGTTTGATGTTTGAGTCCCGGCGCGGCGGTCTGGTACTAAGTTGATGGTATACTTGCGCTGTAGCGCCGCGTTGATAACGCTGAAAACCGAGCGAAATTCCCAAATTATACGAGACGTCGACAACGCGGGTTCCGTGTTATACATCGCGTTTTTGAGGCGTTGTAAACGTCGCATTCACTCACTTGTTCATTCGCCTAAATTACCATTTTATAAATTGCATAAAACACCTATTTTCTCTAGCTTATATCCTGAAAAACATACTTAGTATCAATAATAATTAGTTTATCTAATTTACAAAATACAATAATAGAAAATATCCCACTATTAAAACTAATGTCTCACTAGTAAAAATAATATTCTGAAACAAAATTAGGTTATAAAAAGGAAAAGTAGGCATTAACCTATTAACCTATAAAAAACAAAACAGTATGAAGACAGAAAACAATAGAAATGTATTTAATGTACTTGATAGCCAGTAAATTCAATCTATGAAGGACTATTTCGTTTATAGGAAACAACTTCACAGCAACAAAAAGAAAGTTCAAACGTTATTTAGGTATTTAAGAAACTACAACTTAAAATAAACTAATTATTTACAAATCTAAAATAACAACTTCTGTCAAAAGGCAATATAAAGTTCAACTAAAAGGATAAAGAGTGCAGCAAGTGACGGAACTGGTCGGAAACATTTCATTCGATTATTGAGATTTATATTTTTGATTTATCAGCACATTCTAGCATAGATCATGAATATCCAAATGCAATGATTCTAGTCAGAAAAATAACAGATATTTGCTTTAATACATTTATAAGTCTCCAGCTAGCAGCACTGATCAGACACTTTTAACTACATTGAGTTTCAAAATTTGATTAGCAATTAATTGTTTAGTAACAAAACTATTTTGGATTAGTACATTTAAAAATATATAGATAGCAACACATTAAGAGACTGATGCGAAACTTTTGACTAAGGGCTAATCCATACTGCATCGAGCAAAACAGCCTGAGTCAGTTTCAAACTCGGTCAAACGTTTTGTTTGCCTCAGTCGGCTTAGTCATACCCAGTCACGCCTGGTGTTGTAGAACCCTGGTTTGAAGCAAACATTTTACTATTGAAGGTATGTAAAAATCTTTTTTCTTCTATTCTAGCCTGTATTTAACAGGATTTTATATCCATTTAATTATTATTTATTAATTTTATTTACAAGGCGAAACTAATGTTTAACCACAAAAAATTAATGTTGAATCTTTTATGACAAATGATATTTTTTATTAATAATTAGAACGTAATAATACAATATTCACAGTAATTTATACACATTTACAGTTGTATTTAACTGCATGTACATTTTGTTGTTACATTGTAACATAGGTGCATTATAATTACTGTATTGCATGTGGTTTGTTATTAGAATGTTACACTGCTTTTCTTTTTTCTAGATGGAGTGCACTTTTAGTATTATGTTAACACGATACTTTTGACACTTTAAAAAAAGGAGAGACGTATCTACAAGCAAATGACCGGGAACTTAAGCCTAGCCCACACCTACAAACAAGAAACAACAAACTGTTTGCAAATAGTTTGTTGTTTCTTGTTTCAAGTTTGTCTACAGTTTTCAAATTGTTTCGCAACTGTTTGCAAACTGTTCGCAAACAAAAAAATGTTTGTCATTGTTTTGTGTCCACACTAGCTAGGCAGTGTTTCTCGAGATGTTGACATGTTGACTGAAGAAGACGTTCTTCTAGCTTGTGCTAGTTTATATTTAATTCTACACAATGAGAATCGCTTAGGAGAAGGCGATGGTGGACTCGCGCAAATTTCTTGAAGAAGGTCCGTATTACGTATGACCAGTTTCCGGAGAAAGCGGAAATGCATCGCGGATGCATAAAGTGCATCTAAAAGTGAAATTTTTTTTGATACCTCTAAGAATGAATGAAAAGCCGCGAAAATCGGTACTTCGGGGGTTTTTGGGGGCGCTGATCTCATTTCTGACCATGAGAAATGCTGTCAGTGCCCCGAGGGGGGGGGGGCTCTGGGAGTGGCGACAAAGATTTGAAAATATCCTCTCGGGGGTTTTTAGAGGCGCTGATCTCATTTCTGACCATACGAAATGCTCCCGGTGCACCGGGGAGGAGGGGCTTTGGGGGGCGATGGTGGAAAATTTGTGAAGTGGCGACGGAGACTTGAAAATTTCCTCTCGGGGGTTTTTGGGGGAGCTTATTTCAATACTGACCATGCAAAAGGCCCCCGGTGCACCGTGGGGGCGATGGAGGGGGGAAATTTGTGAAGTTGAGAAATAGAATTGAAAAATTCCTCTCGGATTTTTTTGTGGGCGTTGATTTCAATTCTGATTAGTTGAAAATCAATTGGTTGCCCAAAATTCAGTGTTTTAACATTTGAACATATTGTGGGAATCATCGTGAACATTCATAAGTGGTGTCTATGTTATAAAGGAACTACTATTACTCTATTTTATGAACAATTCAATAAATAACTGACTACTTTTGATTAACAATGTGGATATTTATTTAACAAGATATCAAAATTATTTCTTTTAAATACAAGTTTCTCCTATGAGAACTAAAATTCTCCTTTCATAAAATATTATGCAAATCGTTCCCCCTCCTTGCCCCCGGTGTACCGGAGGCATTTCGCATGGTCAGAAATGAAATCAGCGTCCAGAAAAACCCCCGAGAGGAAATTTTTAAGTCTGTGTCGCAACTTTACAAATTTTGCCATCCCCAGAGCAACCC
>JAGFPH010000001.1:3198750-3221366 GCA_018207615.1 Philaenus spumarius
GGAGGCATTTCGTATGGTCAGAAAAGAAATCAGCGTCCCAAGAAACCCCCGGGAGGAAATTTTCAAGTCTCTGTGGCAACGTCACAATATTTGGCCACCCAGAGCTCCCCATCCCCCCGGTGCACTGGGGGCATTTCACATGGTCAGAAATGAAATCAGCATCCCCAAAAACCACCGAGAAGAAATTGTCAAGTGTCTATCGCAACTTCACAAATTTCCCTCCATCGCCCCCAAAGCCCTCCGGTGCACCGGAAGCATTTCGTATGGTCAGAAATGAGATCAGCGCCCCCAAAAACCCCCCGCGTACCGATTTTCACGGCTTTTTATCCATTTTTAGAGGTATTAAAAAAATTATGCACTTTTTGATGCACCTTATGCACTCGCGATGCATTTCCGCTTTCTCCCGAAACTGGTCTTATGTAGACTTTGTTCCTGTTATTTTTCTGAACACGGTGCATAAAATTGCATCCAAATTGGAGCTGTAGGCATACATTTATTTATTGTTCAATACTTTGCCTGGTCTACATGTTTGCGTGCTTTCTATTTGTTTTCCATTTAGCATGAGTTTTACAACTTCTCTTGAAAATGTTTCAAAATAAGTTTCTTGACGACACTGGATTACACGTTCGCCGTGCAGTACAGAACGCCCATAAGCCATGTTATCTATACGCCAGTCTCAGTTGTACCAGCCAACAAAAACACATCAACTCCCATGCAACGCTCGGTCACTTGACGCAACCCGCATGACAATAAACGAGATGTCCGCTGTAATGGTAGGAGCATGTCTATTCTCCCGTAAGACCTGTACTGCACGGTGAACGTGGAATCGAGTGTAGGTACTTGAATTAAATGCATATTATAATCTAACATACCCGATAGATCTAGGGACGACTTTTACAATTTTGTTTTGTTTCACAAACAAGCGAGTCAGAGGGGAAGGACCGGGTATGTAGCAGCACAGACTGTAGAATTACTACAGACCTTTCACTGCCATACGGGTGCGGGATAATTGAGTCAGTTTTGAGCCGCTAGAGTTCAGGTGCATGGCTACTGTAACGTACTAGCAGCAATGATAACATAGTATAAAACCTAGATAGGCTGTGGGAGACGATCGTTGAAGTCGACTTTTTAGCGAGAATCTCCACCAAGATGGCGGCGCCGAGCATGAGTCATCCTACTGCCGAGCGCTTTTGACGATTTCGCGCCCCAAATCGTATGTATTTAATTTGTGTTTTTGGAAAGTAATTGTAAAGCTGCAGTGAAATTTTTTGTTTTTTATTTCGCACCTAGGGCTGAAAATGAGGTTTTGCAGGCTTGAGATCGTGTTTCAAGTTCGAGACGAAGTAGTTGAAACGATCGAGAGCTGCAAAACCCTTTCGGCCGTGGTGCGAACGCTATTTTTCACCACACTACACAATAAAATAAACACTATATAAAATTAAAAAACAATATTTATTTAGCACACATGAAAATGAAACTTTGAGGTTATAAACTAGCTAGCTATGGAAAGTACAGTTTTACCTCAGTTGCTAGGCAACGGGGAAAATAACAATTATGTGTGTGCCACTAGTCTGTCGGCAATACCTATTGAATCATTTGCCATATGGGCCTATTTCATAACGAAATTGTGTTGAGATACGTTTAATATTTTAATTGAATAAACGAACAGCTGACATTACGGCCCTAGGGCAGAAAAGAGCTACTTTCGGCCTCCAAATGACGTTCCGAAAATAGCAGAAAACATCTTAGTGTGGTGAAAATATATAGCTTTGAATATATTTCTGAAAGCCGGTCAGCTAATTTCTGTATTGTTGTTTTTTTTTTCATTTTTGTCTATGTATATATATATATATATATATATGTGTTTGTGTGTATTTGTGTTTTTCTTTTTAAAATTGTTTTATTTACTCACTACCTCAAACACGTTTTTAAAACATCGAGGTAGTTTAAATTGTTTCTTTATATTATGATTGTTTTTTAAATAGAGCTTTTTTTTCTTTTGTTATTGAATTTAGTTTATAAGATATATATAATAATTATGATTTTGTTTGTGCAATAATTTAATATACATCATATAAGGATCAATAAAATATGCATTCATTTTCAGGTTTCTGACAATTTAACTAAAGTTATAACATTTTTAGGGCAGTAAATGTAAAATGTAAGTTGGTGTGTTTTTTTTTACATTTTTGTCATTTTTCTAACAATGTTATTTTTCCCATTAAATGTTTTTGAATTTGCAATGAGTCTTTTTTATTATTCGTAGTTGAACCAAGTTTTCTAAGGCTTATGAAGGTTTTAGACTATGTAACAACTGTTGTCAATGTGTCAAATATAAGAAGCACTATACAAAATGAAGTATACAGAATGAAAATTACGTCTTATATGTTTTGAAAGTATTCAAATTATGAACAGAAATTATTAGGTAGACTAATCTGAGCAGAAGTAGTGTTGTAATTAAGTATTTAATAATTAAGTAATAGTCAGTAATAATAGTTTTTGTTACAATGATAGGAAGCGGCCTGAGGAGCAGTGGGTATCGCACAGATAAAATGTAGTGCCGTCTGACGCGATGAGTGGCCCGGCCGTGCTTAATTTACTCTTGTCTTCAACCTGCCTTTCTGACCAGAGTACACTTCGTAAAAAAATTTTATGACAAAATAAGCTAAATTCAAGTCCTTATTTACAACTTTGTCGCTTACAAAACTTCTCTACCTGAAAAATAAAAAAAACCTCAGACCAACTTTTTCATGTCACGATTTAAAAACCACATATAAGTTTTAACTTTAACTTGTAAGGTAAATTAGTAATAAAATTATTTTACAACTTTAAATTACCATTACTGTCCAAAACTAATGTTTTGTCTGCATGCGAAATTTCGAAATTTTAACTTCATCGTAAGTTGGTCAAACGACAGTGTATTTTAAAAGCGCGCATTAAAATTTTGTCCTTGTAAATGCTGTTTTTTACGCTTTTGGCCCCCACCGAGATAGCGGAGTTGGCTTCAGCTGCTGTATTGCATGTTATAGATAGATTTATTTAAACCCTGGAACTGGCAGAAGGCCATGCATGGCCTTCTCTCAGGCGCAGAACGCAAAAACTTGACACATTTGCAAAAATTTGCATATATTTGCATAAACGCTAATTTAACCCACTTAAAATTATCCAATCGTAATAAAACTGGCACCATTGGAAAGGAAATGAATTCAACTTTAATTTTTGTATTTACAACTTTTTCGTAAAACGTATATTTATATACGTAATCATCGTTTTAAAATATGCACATCGGCCTACAGCTCTTTGCGTGCGCGAATCTACATACAATTGTACTGTTATTTCCCACTCCGTAGACGTTAAAGACCGCCTACACTAATATTTATTTGGCAATTATAACGATCCCATTGGATTAGTCATGATTTTATCTTTCTGTTGGTGTCTTGAAATCATATGTCAATGCAAAATTAATATTTGATTGAAGAGGTACTGTAAACCCTTGCGATTGGACAGTCTCTCAACCAATAAACAGGCCATTTGTCAATCGATTTTGCGAAGGCAACGCCTTATGTATTGACAGATTCATTTACACCATTTTGTAGATAACAGTTTGATCTTTCCAACGGTGGGGAGAAAACTAGAAATAACCAGTTTTTTATTGGTCTAGACAGCTGTGCAAAGTTTATATTTAGAACGTTCTGGTGTGACCGTCCGCTCTGTCTTGTTCCCACGTTATACAATGCACGCTTATCGCCCGACCTTTAGCGACGGCAAAATGACATTAGATTGATGTCATTTTGTTATTCAAATAAAAATAACTCAAACACTTTTGTGAACTAAGGAAAGACAATTATACCGTTCTTTTCTTTGATTTATCCTCTACACTTTGTTATAATAATATTTCATTTTTGGTCAAAGCATATATTAGTAAATAACGTTACAATCTAGGCCTAGGTTTGTTACCAGTAGTGTACTTGAAACATAAAAACTGTTTTTTTCAAAATAAAAAATTTGAAATTGATAAATGTTTTTATACAGTTATATTTAGAACTAAATTACGAAACTTTTTTACGCTTACGAAAAAAATACAAAAAATGTTTACTAATTGTTATGTAGGCCTAAAGTTGAACTTTTTCCTTTCGTTACTGAACATTTTTTGTTTCTTGAGCTAATAACTTTTACAATTTCAAAATAAACTAATTTTTAGTGGCATATTTGAATTCTTTGAAGGTTCTTCTACAAAAAAGCTGTTGAACACTTTTGGATTGGGGTTCATTTACTATTTTTGGCGAATTTTTAAAAATATGCTTGCAAAACGCTAAAAACGGGCTGGAACGGTGACCTGAGCGGAAAATCTTGTGCATGTAGGAGACAAGGTAACTAGGCTAGTTACCGTGGTAGGAGAGGTAGGTGAAGGTTCCCCCACGACCGCGCAGACGCAACCCCATCCCCCAGCCATCTCCTCTTTTCAGATCTCAGCAGCTCTAATCATTCATTCTTATTTCATTGTGTGTGTTTTACATTTTGTGAAAATATGTCAGATAACTAATGAAATCTAAGAAAACCATTAAATTCAATAAAATATATTCATAATTTCTAGTTGAAAATGGTGTCAAAAGTTTATTCTTGACAAGGTATTGAATAATTACAAGACAACTGTATATCGTATCATGAAACGTAGCGTTTAGAAGAATAAGACTTCTACTTCAAATATATTTAATTAAGTATAGGAATAAGACAACAATGCCATTTCTTTTTAGGTTGCAAGAGAACCTATTGCTCAAAGTTTAAATCAGAAGTCGGCTTTGTGTAAAGAGTGGTTTTCTAATTACACAAAGTAACAATGGGTTATATTAACATTAATTTCTACAATAAAATATGATTTATATGCCTATAGTTACAATATTCTTTTAATATTCCCGTTAACATTGTTTTATTGTAATTGTATGAAATTAATTTAATCATTGTATTGTATTTCAATAATAATAACGTTAGTGGACATTGTAAGGAACAGGGCTGGCGATAAACAAATATTAGTCAAGAGAAAATTGCCAGCCGTTGAGAAAAACGAAAACATTTATGCAAGAAGGTGTCCGGCTTAGTTTGTCCAATGAATACAGAAACTATAAGAAGCGCAATCCCCATGTTAAAAAATTCAGCCAAGATTTATTGAAGTGATAACTTCTATTGGCCCGTTGGGCACTTTCGACTTGGCTATGTTTTCGAAATCTCGCGTCGCGCCAGATTTCTCGCGAGATCTTGCATCACGCCAGATTTCCCGCGAGATCTCGCGTCACGCCAGATTTCTCGCGAGATCTTGCATCACGCCAGATTTCTCGCGAGATCTCGCGTCACGCTTTTGTTTAGACACAAGTCAGATCGTGGAGAGGGAATATTATTAATACATTATTTACATTTATTAGCATAGCAATCAAATTAACACATAAGAATTAGTTAATATAATATAACAGCTGATTTCGCCCATCATCTGTAATTCTTAAACAAAACCCAGCGTAGATTATATTTTGGGGTTATGTTTACAACTTCAACCATTAAAATTTCTTGTGATGTTAATTTTCTTATATATTAGTTATACAACTAATGTAGGCTTCTATAACTATAAGTTATATGGGCTTCTAAACGTTATAAGATTTGCTTTGGGGTTATAAACTGTATATAAAACTAACCTTTGATCATCAATATATTCGTTTATACAAATTTAAAGAAGGATACCTACTGTTTAACTTCGCAAACATTCGTACATCTTTGTATAACATATTTGATTATTAATTTCTTTACTGTAATATTAACAACTTCTAAATCATTTGATCTATCAATATGAAATAAAAGGTAACTAAAAGATAATATTTTTACCTTTCTTTAAATATATAATAACGGATATAAATAAACAATTTGAACAAATAGGCCTACAGTTTTATAATCCTTATAATTGTACACATTTACCGAGTTAAAAATCTCCGTAGTCATAGAAGTTATCACTTCCAACGTGTGGTCTTAAGCACACCCAGTTAATTTTTTTTTTAATTTGACGAGGTTGCCACGGCGTTCACTAGGTAGCGGAAGCGCCACTGTAGCCGCCGTGCCTGTAATAGAGAGAGACAGAGAATGGCACTCGGAGAGAATGAACGCGTTGGCCCAGCTGCTACTAGGAAAATACACAATTTCTCTCTTCCTTGTCCAAGGCAACGAGTTTCCATTTGTTTGTAGCTATAATATTTTAAGTATATATAATATAATTTGAATTTTTCCGGCTAATAAATTAATGTATAACTACCCATAAAACATTAATCACAACATTATTTTCAAAATGCAAATGAAAATTATCAGAATATTGGTAAAAGTACTGTCAACATATTATAATAATAATTTTGAAAATACACCATCAAACATGGGAATAAAACTTTGCAAGTTGTTTTCGAAGTAAGTTTAGGATTCTTAATAACTATAATAGTCTAAGTAACAACGATATTGTTAGTAAAATGACAAACCATGTACTTGGGCAATGTGTAGGTATGGACTTATTTCCCAACACTTTACATTTTTCTGAAAATTAGTTGGACGATAATCATTTTTGTTCAGTAATAAAAATAATAGCTGAAAAGTATTTTTCTTTAAGAATCCGTCACTACTGTAAGATTAGTAATGAAAATCTGCATAAATCTAAGGTGAGACAACAACTAAATAAAACTGTAATTTTTTTGGGTCAATAAATATCGAATAGTGTCTTAAAAGTATTTGGACTAAGTTATTTAATACCCATAATCTATAGTGAAACTTCGAGGGTGTTGTAGACATAGAAATAAGTAATTAAAACAGTGTTTTATTCAATGTAATTTAATTAACTATTATTTAAATCAATGCACTATTATTACTAATCCCAGCTAAAAAGAATTGTTGATTTATAAATATTTAACAACATTTAGTGTATTCTATTACGTAGCAACAACACGTAGCCAGGCAGTGCAATGGTATGCGGCGATAGTGAACGTTAAGAAGCAGTTTTGCCGCGTCTTATACCTGGATTTCTGAGAAAACCGTTCACGATAAAAAAAAGGTAAAATAATTAACGAAATTTGGTTATTTATCTACAACTTTCCCACTGACAAAATTTCTCTGACCAAAAAATAAAAAATTTTCCAACAGAACAACTTTTTCATGTCTGTTTTTCAAAAACAGAACTACTAGTATGTAAAAACAAATTTTTACTAGAATTAATAAAATTATTATTATTTTTTAATTATTACTATCGATATCCTCAGACTCTATACTATATGCATGCAAAATTCCAACAATATTCTTCAACTATTACTGTTGATAATGACGGTGTATTTGTCGCAGAGATTTACCGTGAACTGAGCTCGATGGTCGTAGATTTCAGGCTGTATGTCGGACCAATATGGCGGATTTGGCCTCACTTTTAATGCATGAATGCATGGGATATATTCACTTGTCTTCTCTATTCTATTATGTACTCGCTGGATGGGACAGACCAGTAGGCTATTATTATCTCTGGGACAGACTATTTTATTCCGTGGTCGCTGGTGCGATGGCAAGGGGTTGGAGGGGAGTGTGCGACACTGGCTCCGACGCTCCGACAGCCTGCGCCTCGTTGCGGCCGCCGTGTCAAGCTTGTTTTGGCGCGAATAAAATCGGCTGACTATTCTCCATATGCATTGCGCTTCTTATAGTTTCTGTATTAATTGGTTTGTCACATTACGGGAAAGTGACAAAGTGGTAGTGCGAGGGGGAAGGGGAAGTTGTGTGCCCTCCCTCGAAACTATCTCCTTCCCTCTCGCACAAGTACTCAAAATAGGTCGCCGTCTAACAAATCCATCTATAGTGTCCAAGGCCTAACTAGGTTTTATATTTGTAATCATTGATTAACAGTCCAACGTTGACAGATTGCACGAGTGATGGGGTGGGGGCGAGTGAGTCCCGATCAAGGTCACGTCGTTGTCACTGCCCTATTATCTGTTTACAGTTTAGTTTATATGGATTTTTTATGGAGGCTTGCCGCGCTACTAACCTGACTTAACTACATCGGCTTCTATTCACTACCACATTGAATTATGAATATCCTTGTCTCGGTGTTTAATTCAAGATCCAAATTTCTTCATTTCAGTAACGTAAACCCCATGTTAAGTAAACCCCATTATGAAGTTTAAACTAAAAACACTAACATTACGTTATTTTATTCTAACGTGTATTGTTGTGCTATTTCAATTCTAACAAATTGTTGAAATTGTTTTCTGAAAGCAGATATATTCTCCCAAATAAAGTAATAGACTCTCTAAATAATTACTACAGTACTAAACATCAGAATTTAGTGATAATAATTAATCGACTTAGCTATCCCATGAACTCTAACTGTATTTTAATCAAAGACAAGTATAGCACAATATACATTAAGCACAATATTACATAAGGCATTGTGATAGTTGGTATTCTTTCAGATAATATTAACGTTAATAAGCTTCGATGGGCACCCAATGAAGTCCATTTTTTTTTCATGACGAGCTTTTTCATAGTTTTTATTTTGTTCTAATCGTAATGCGCGTGCGCAAATAAAAATGTACTTTTTAATCAGGTTTGAAATTTTGTTTTACAAACTTTAAAAGTTCGGAAAAATATGAAAAATGTCACCGAAGGCGACATTGTTATGTCATAAAACCTATTACTGCCACAGCATGTTTAATCAAAGCTGCAGCCTGCAATCTTATTACCTTATTAATAGTTAATAGGTGATGAACAGCAATAATTGTGAAATAGTCAAAATAATATTTTACATAATAATAACTATTTACATTGTTTTTAATATTTAATTTCACAGCAGCCCGCAAGTGCATAAAAATATGTCACCTACTAGCAGCAACACGAAGGCTGTGGCATGTTTTTAGCCTGCCTAAAAAATGGAAAGTTGTTCAGGATGAAGTGGTTGTTAGCAGGTGTACCAGTCATATACTTTGGAATATCCGAAGTTTTGTTAGTTGCTCAGTAGTCTAAAGTATTTGATGTCTTTATCTAAGTTATTTTGTAAGTAAATGTAAATATAATATGTTTGAGCTCTCTTCGATGTGCCGTTAAGTGAATAGTTTAAATCGTTTTTGTTTAGTTTTTAACGTATATGCCACCATCAACTGATAAACGTGGGACACCATACAACTCTCAGGCAAGAACTGTTATAGCATCAGTTTTACAGTACTTCGAGCAGGAGCGTGAGCATAAAGGACTTGATACAAGATGTTAATAAATTATCTGAAACAGTGGCCGCAGCATACAATGTTTCACCAAGAACTTTGTGTCGGATGAAATTTCAATTGAAACAGGCATTGGCAGATAAAGCAAATCAAAGTGAGAGGCGTCTGGGCTTTGAAGATGATCTAAACCCACAACAACACGGAAATTGAGCCGCAACAAGAAGTAGTGAACCAAATCCTGGCCCTTATGTTCAAAACTTCTTACTCAAAAGAGGAAGAAACTATTTAAATCATCTTACTGGATATTAAAGACGTCAAGAAGTACTGACGTCTTTACTGACGTAGTGACTTAACTACTTGTAGGCTACGATACGTGCAGAAATTTCTTAACGGGTGCATACAGTCATAGCAAAGGGTTTAAAAAGCATTGGTTTCAAATGGAATAAATTAGATTATAGAAAAATACTAATGGAGAAACCATCAGTAACTCCAGCAACGTGCAGCATTAAAAAAAAAATTATAGCCTACAATTTCACTTTAGGAAAAACTAATTTATTATTACCGTAATTTTATTCATTTCAAATGTTATACAGGTAGTACTATTCTGTCGTTTTGTTTGCAGTATAATGGTGCATGGTGCCGATTAATTAAAACAACTTCTACGCGTATTGAGAGAACTATTTTGGCATAAACAGTATGATTGAACATTTGTATTTATTTACGTCAGTATGTATTTATTTATAGTACGTAAAATATTACTTGAATTGTATTTATAAAATGTACGGTACATTAAAGTGTACTAATAATATCGTGTTTGGTGTCACTTTTAATATTTTGACCGAACTTTTCAAAATATGAGTAAGAAATGTCTAAATTGTGAGCCTGTTAAAAACGTTAAATGTCCTAGTAGCGATGCTAGTAGGTGACTCATTATTGTCATTATTGATACATTTGCGAGCGGTTGTGATTGCCAGGGGGACAAGTAAAGACTCAGGTAGCTGCCGAGTGCCGACCGGGACGCCAACTTATGTGTATAGAACAAAATAGTTGTATCAAATGTTTTAAACTCTACCTTGACGCAGGCCCACAAATATAGATACATCAGAAACATCACACACGCCAATTTTGGGTGCTGGCGTGCACGCAAGTCAGTCTGAGATTAGAAATGGGAAGGTAAACTAAAGGGTGAGAGGAGCCGGACTACTCCCCACTGATTATCTTGCTTCAGGGCCTCAAAGATTGTTAATCCGGCACTGTAAATCATAATCAGGTATATACCGGTTGTCTTAAAAGCCCCCCCCTTATTTTTTCTATTAATGGAAATAGACAGATTTGCTTTGAGGATTGTTAACATGACCCAAAATGGATTTTTTGGTGTATCGTAAATTTCAACCCCTCCCCCAAAAATGGAGTATTTTTGGGTTAGTCGAAAATTTTAAATGAGTACCCCTATTGAGTGATACCTAATTTTAAAGGCCTTGATAAAAGAAGAAGATTGGCGCAAACCGGAGGTTGACTCTATCCAACATAATGACTAATCACAGATATCATTTTTCCCCATTTAAATAACATCAAAAAGTTAAAGATGGTACATCTGTTATTGCAATTCAGTGTAATTACACTACAGTAATTACAGATACACTGTATCTACATTGTAGTTACACTAATTACAAACTATGTTTTATAACTTAGATTGAGTGATCTACTGGATGAAAGAACCCTTGTAAAAAATAACAGATGTATCACCTTTAACATTTTGATGTTATTTAAATGGGGAAAAATTATAACTTTGATTGGCCATTATGTTAGATATAGTCAACATTCAGCCCTCCGGTTTGCGCCAATCTTCTTCTTTTATCAAGACCTTTAAAATGAGGTATCACTCAATAGGTTCTCACTTAAAATTTTCGACTTACCCCCAAAATACCTCATTTTTGGGGGAGGGGTTGAAATTTACGATAAACCAAAAACTCATTTTTGGTCATGTTAACAATCCTGAAAACGAATCTGTCTATTTCCATCAATACAAATAAAAATAGGGGGGGGGGGCTTTTAAGACGCCCGGTATGCTTAAGGATTGGATTGCCTATTCTGCGCCAATTCAGATGATATACATTAGGTTGTAATATTAGTCTACGTAATTACTGTGCAAATAAATTTGTACGAATTATTTGTCCTTGACTTATATATTTATCAACAATGTATTATTTTAAGTACAAATTACATTACATCTGATTAAAATTGTTCTGCATAAAAACGGATTTCAGTTGTTTTAAATTGTGTTATGGAAAAATATATAAATAAATATGTTCTTCTTCAAAAATTTCAATAAAAGTAGTACTTATATGGCTTTTGAGTGATTTCATTAGATTGCAGGGTTCTACCAGACAAATTTTGTTAAAAAATATAGTTAAAATCCTCTAGTCATCTATATATATATAAAAGTGAAATACCACTCACTCACTCACTGACTGACTCACTCATCACGATTTCTCAAAAACTACCGAACGGATTGAAATGAAATTTGGTATGTAGCTTCCTCTAGGGCCATAGGTGCTCACTAAGAAAGGGTTTGGAAAAATTCGAAATTTTAGGGGGGGTTTGGAGGGATCAAAGTTATTAAATCACGATTTCTTCAAAACTACCGAACGGATTGGAATGAAATTTGGTATGTAGCTTCCTCTAGGGCCTTAGGTGCTCACTAAGAAAGGGTATGAAAAATTTCGAAATTTTAGGGGGGGTTTGGGGGGATCAAAGTTACTAAAATCATAATTTCAGATCTTTTATTATTATGACAATAGTGCTTTTATTATTTAAGATCTATATATATAAAAGCCAAATACCACTTACTGACTGAACACTTAAAAAGAATACAATTACGTTAAAAAGACTGAAAATACCAACCACCACGGGCAACGCCGTACGGGTCAGCTAGTGTATTTATAAATGTGTTATTTTGTTTTACAAAACATAATGGTTTTAAGCTATAAAGATTCAAAACTATAACTTGAAAGATTTGAACTATAAAGATTTTAAAATAGTCGGTTTGAAGAAAATACTTATGTAAATTTAGATATTCTAAAACTAGGAGCACAAGTATTTAAATACTGACAGTATTATTGAGCTCATAAGGTCCACCTTATCTTGGTTGACTAAATTAAAAACATTTATTCAAAAGGGCCTTAACAACCAGTTTAGAAAACTGTTAGTTAGTATGAAAATTGAATATTAGTTGAATATTATTGGAAGATTCGCATGCGAATTAGTTTGATTTATGTTTTTTTAAGAAAGTAATTTCATAAAATTGTAACCATAAAAACTTCATATAGTTACAATTTATTATTTTAGAAGATAACATTACAAGTGTGCTCTACATCTGTTTGATCAGAATTGATCTACATTAAATCAAACAATTACATTTAAAAATATGTAACAAGATCTGTGACATTTGAAAAAAATGTGGGCCTTAGTAAAAAGATTAAAATAATAACGTGCCCCTAAATCCAATATTATTGAAAATGGCTAAATGCAAGTACAATATTTTCTTAATGGCTAAAACTAAATAATAAAACAACATTAAAAGATGGAACACTTTTTCGAGACTTCGGCTCGTGTTTTTTTTATTTAAATACAGTACTGTACTCAAAAATGTGACGGTTTTGTCACGTCACGTCACGTTGCTGTCACGCTAGAAAGCTCAAAGCTTTTCAACTCTCCGCAATAAAATTACGAAGATTTTGGCACCATTAGAAGTTTTCTACGTCTGTGAGTGCATATATCGTGTCCACATACAGACAAACGGACACAATTTTTTTTATTGCTTTATCGTGTTCAGAGACCTCGAGAAAACGTCGTAAAGTAATTAAAAAGTGGGGGTAAAATGTTTTAAATTTTCGCAAGATTTCAATACTTTGGCATTTTAATGCGAGCCGAAGAAAAAAATGAATATTGTTAGTTCGTTCAACTCACAATCTAAAATTTGAAAAAAGCTTTACTTTAGATTAAAAATAACAAAATCTACTTCTTACACAACTATTATTATTCTATAGGACTTGCTCTCAAGCCAGGCGTAGGCCTAATTATTTGTTTGTTTTAAATCGGTTGTCTAAACAAGTTACAGTAATCTAAGTTCAAATTTTGACACCTGTCATTTTTTTTCTAAACAGATATATATTTTATGTTCTTAAGTCTGTTTAAGAGTGCCTTTAATCTGAAAGTAGCAAGCCGTTTGTTAGACTAGATAGATATCTTGTGATTGACGAAGTAATCTTGAAACGAGAAAAACACTTAGTATATAAAGTACGCCTAAGATCTTATAAACAATTGTTCAAATTTTCAAGAAAGACTGTGGCAATAAATAATGAAAAACCGACCAAAACCAGACATAATAACTAATACTTGTCAATCATAGGCGTAACCAGGACGACCATATGGAGGGGGTGCATGGAATTTAAAAAAAATAAAATGCAAAATAACAATTTTAGGCTTCCCAAAAGTACTTTAAAATGAAATAGGTATGTATACTTTTCCACTTCTAATAATTGTGATTCAGGCCATTTTAGAGTAGTTTAAAATAGCAACCATGACTCATCCCCGCCAGATCTTTTCGTGCGCTGCCTCTAACCCCATAGGCCTGGAACACACACGGCGTTTATTTGTCGGCTGCTGATAATCATAAAATTTAAAGTGTGCACGCGGTACAATTTCCGAGGCCTATGTTGTTAATAAACTACATTGATGTACATATTGACATCATTATCTTCGGACTGTTGTTATACTGCTAAATATTTGCTTTGTATGATAGCCAAAACTGCAGTTTTGAGACTAACCAAATTTAAATCAAAGCTCATATTTTAGTTAAAATGCCAACCTTATTTTTTTAACTTGAATGTTGAATGAATGTAATTATCGTGTAACATATTCTCTGTTCCCGACAAGAAACTATGGATTTCACAAGAGTCACTAGGGAGAAAATAATTGTCTTTTTAAAATGGCAGATCTTATAATACAAGATAAGTTCATAAAAGTACAGTGCATACAAATAAAATTTTAAGAAAAAATCCTTTTCAGCTCGCAGAAATATTTCGAAGTTAATTTACAAGCCAAACATTAAACAAATTTACTTGCTAATTGCAATTTTTGTAAGATTGCAGTTACATAAAAAAGATTCAGACAAAAAATTTGATAATATTTACAAGATTAATTTTGCACTCAATATTGTGTCTACTAAGGAATTAATTAATGAATTGTCTGTTCTGCTTCCTCATTTTGGCCCCTTTGCAGAAAGGGGTCTTATCAAAAATGAATTGCTTGATACCAAAGTTGTAGAAAATATTTAGAAGGCTTACAAAAACTTTGCACTTATTTGTTACTGTCCCTACTAATAAATCGAGTTATACATTTTACCAAGGCCTAAACTTGCAGTATGGTGTGGGTTTGGGTTAGTGGCAGATAAATTTCTTGAACCGAACATGAATAACTGGAATATGCTGCAATAATTTTTCTGTCCAAAAGTTTCAATTTTTTATAGTACTAAAGACATTTTTTGCAAAACGGGGCGAATTCACACTATGTAATAACTAACTGTTGGAAGTTGGCTTCATCATTATTTTTATAGAAGTAGACTGGAAGGGTGGTCCACATCATTGACCTGCCAGAAACCTCTTATTTGAAACTATGTGACTTTTTGTGAGGATAAGGAAAATAAGTTTACAGAAGGAAGACGGAGACACTTCAAGATTTGGAACTTGCGATTACAGATGTTCCGTTTGATATTGTTCGTAAATCTACTGAAAATATTTTAAAAGATTAAAAAAATATATTTCCAATACAGGTGCATATGTTGAGCCGATGAAGTACGATTTTCCTTAAAATAAATAGTACCAACTCCTGTTAAATGTGTACAGTTATTTGTTTTTCAAACCCTTGTGGATGATTGCAATTTTCACGTAAAAAAAGGAAGTGACTTTTCAGCCACCTGATTAAAAAACAAATACAGTACACAATTGTTGTATGTTGCTCAAGAAAAGAGACAAAAACGCAGCTTAGAGGTCACGGTTTTAGCATTTTTCAGGATATTATCTAATAACTCCCGATGCTAAACTGTTAATGTAATTTAGAAACCTAAATAAACTTTAAGATAATGTTTTAAGACTAGGCCTACAGTTGAAAACCAGAGGATTGAGGTCACGGTTTTTATCCTTTTTATTTTCTTCATTCTTGACAGCTAAAAATAACTTGGGATCAACTTAGCTCATTGTTAGGCCTACAAACGTAAAACTATCCTTTAAACTATAACAATCTTCGGCTATTGGTTTGAATTATTCCTATTTTAATAAAATCATAAAAGTAAGGTTTAATTAGGTTCAAAATTGTAGATTCCTAATGTTTAAATAAATAAAATAAAAATAATACAGACAATACAGTAACTATATTACTTGCTTTGTTTTGTCAAAATAATACCATCAGCTAAACATCGTGTGCACATCACTTGCTTACAATGCTTGTGCATTTCTATTTCTCTAACATCAATTACGGAAATTACGGAATTACGTCATTGTTCCACTGATTCCTGTTTAAACATGCTTGTTAGCGAATTTCCGTAGGAAAGTTGAGCTATTGCAGTCACCCTTATGGTGAGACCTAACGTCGGGAGTAGTGAATGAGCACCGATCATGGTACCCAGAACACATTTGGAATGTCATTAAAAATTATATGTATATATATACGGTTAAATTAGATTGATTTTAGGTGGATTTCTGAATTGGAGGAGACTCCTAGCATGGTGAAGTCTCTACAGCGCCGAGGCCATAAATTATCAAAGTGTCTGCTCAGTGATGCAGAAGAGACGAGGGTTAATATCTTCAATGCCGGGCTCAATGAGTTTAATTGGTGGAGTAAATATTTGACATATTTTTACCAAACTAAAAATACAATGTTACTTTAGAACTCGAGGGGTATTAGGTTAGGTTAGGTAATGTCTGCAATGAAATGTATGCAAAATCTGCGTCATTCCTTGATTTGATTTGTAATGTTAAACCAAATCATTCTAGTAATATATAAATGGCTCTACATAGTCATTCAAGATTAACAGCAAACATCTCAAAAGTACGAGATAAAATTACATAAAATTCATTATGTTACTTTAGAATTCGAGGCGTATCATGTCTGCAATGAAATGTATGCAAACTGAAGTTCTATGGATTTTCCAGTGATCTACTTAGGTTTTTCTCTTCCTATTTATTTCTTAGGTATCAATATGTAACGTATTCTGGTTTTAAATCGAATAGATTTATAACGGGGTCCGGTGTTCCTCAGGGCAGTAACTTGGGACCTTTATTTTTTAATATATTCATTAATGATATAACTTCGTGTTTCGATAATTGTGAATATTTAATGTACACTGATGATTTGAAAATTTTTAAAAACATTAAAACTTGTTATGATTGTTAAATTTTGCAAGAAAATTTAGTTAGATTATCTATTTGGTGTGAAAATAATAAACTTCTTCTTAATATTAAAAAATGTTGCGTCATGTCATATTATAGAGTATTACAGCCTTTAATTAACAATTATAACATTGATATGCAATTATTGAACAGAGTTACTAGCTTTAAGGATTTGGGGGTTCTTATGTCACAAGATTTGTCTTTTAGTTGTCATATTGTTAATATAGTAAAGAGAGCTTATTCCACCTTGGGTTTTATTTGTCGGTTGGGTAGGGATTTTAATAATATTGTCGTTATGAAAGTTTTATTTAATAGTCTGGTTAGATCAGGGCTGGAATTTGCCTGTATTGTTTGGTCCCCATCAACAAAATACTATGTAAATATGATAGAAAAAGTTCAGAAAAGATTTTTGCGAGTGTTATTTTATAAAAAAAAATTGGATTTAATAACCAGCATATTTGGACAATAAGATATAGGGAATTTTTGAGTGCATTTGAAGTCAATTCGTTGGCAGTTAGGAGAAATTTGTTGAGGTTGTGTTTCTTGAGAGGAGTTATGTGTGGCATGATTGAGGATCCTGAGAGCCTAAGACAGATATGCTGGTGTGTTCCACCTTATGGGATGAGAATCAGACGACCACTTTACCAGGAGCGCATTAGAACCCATGCTCATGCGTCGTCGCCGCTGAAATCGTCAATTGCTCTGTACAATTTGGTCGCTCACAACAGGGCTATAGAATACAAGGGCTGGTCCACTTCTTTGATGTTGACGCTAGCCGACTGTTCCAACCTTACTCTTGCCCCCCCTCCTATGTGACGTCACTCTGGTACCATGACACTCCGTGTAAGCACGGTTCGCCTTAGCTCTCACGTGTTATTTGATATAACGTTGCAGATGATAATTCTTTAAAAAAATATGCAATACACATAACCACCTAAATTATATGTTTACCAAATTTGGTTAATATTGAGTAATTATTTTGTTCAGTACAAGTGTTTAAAGAAGGTATATAATTCCTCGAGATTTTCGCCTTTTTCGCCATTAAGGCTAATTTTCTCGAAGAGGCATTCCACGAATTTCTTTAAAAAATTATACAAAACACACACAATCACCTAAGTTGTTTAGCGAATTTGGTTAATATTAAGCAATTATTTTTTCAGTACAAGTGTTTAAAGGAAGTATTTAATTCCGCGAGATTTTCGCATTTTGGTGCACATTCAATGCAAATGTTCTCGAAGAGGCATTCCATGAATTTCTTTAAAAAATTATACAATACACACAATTACCTAAATTATATGTTTAGCAATCTATTTAGTTATTTAATGTTACGTTGCAGACGAGATTACTTTATGAAATGTTACCAAGATTATCAAGTACAATATTGTAGGCTAATATTGTCTGCAGCGTTACTTGAATATTCCAAGAAACACCTTTACTAACAAAATACATTAAAACAAACATTTTCAGAATGATGAGATATAAATAAATAAATGTATAATATATAAATAATAATAAGATTTAAACTTAGAGAACCGGTAATTATTGATAACTCAAAATTTAAAAAACAACAAATTTTAAATCAGCTTCAAATTAAAATAAAGATTAAAAAATATTATCTTATCTTCTAAAACGAGAGATAATTGTTTGTCTGCTAAATGGATCTGGAATCTCCGTCTAAGGATTTTTCATTTTTTGATTTTATATGGGGCTTTTGGCCACGAGAAATCGATTAGAAATGGTCACCAGTCTGGGAAAATTCGTTTTCTACGTCTTTTTATTAAATTAAAAAGTGAAATTTGTCCATTTTAAACAATACAAAGCACAGCTGATGCAAATATTTTCAATGCCATTACAATAATCATCTGCTTTCTTTTAAACTGTATATTTTATTAGAGGTAAGCCTAATGTTGAATCTATTTATAGTTACCATGGCAACGAATACTTCTGCTAAATAAACATACCCTTTATTTAGTTGTTTAATGTTATAGGCCTAACCTAAACGATGTTCACGAAAATTTGCAATAATAGTTATTGACGTGAGCGAACTAGGCCCTAGGCCTAAATCGATATTGAAATATTAAACTTTAATTTAGGCCTGACTTATTTCTGAGGCATAGCGTTGAGATTATGGTTAATCCTTTAAACTGTATTTTTATTACAGGTAAGCCTAATGTTGAATATACCCTTTATTTAGTTATTTAATGTTATAGGCCTAACCTCAAAACTCAATAATGCAATATTTATTATTGAAATCATAGGCCTGCTTATAATCGAGCTTTAGCTCGGTCTCCTGGTACTTTATTTAATGTAAGAGTTGCAAGCCAGATTACTTTATGTTAAAAAGTTACCAATATCCTCAAGTAATTTCTTCTGCAGCTTTAAGTTAAAACCTTTAAAAAAAATCTTTACTAGCAAAATGCACTTAAAATTGTCAGAATAATTAGATATAAATAAATATATAATATACAAATAATTATAATCAAATTTAAACCTAGAGTAATAAAATGATTGATGACAAAAATAAAAAATAAAACATAGTTTTAAATTAAACTTCTAGACTAAATTAAATTGCACAGTATCAATTTAAATTTAAATAGTTCAATTGTTCAAATTGAACTATTAAATTAACTATTGCCTAAGGCCTAGGAAAAGAAAATTTCTATAAAGCAGTTTTTTTTAAATATTTTATTTCAGCAGTAATTATTATGTCATGTGCATATCTGCATATAAGCTACTCAGTATGTGTAAGTATTTATAACTTTTATGTGTTTTATTTTATAAGTATTACACATGTTTTATTAAACTGCAGTATGACATTCAAGTTTTGGTGGCTTATTATAATAAATACAAATATTTTCAATAATGTGGTACATTTTGTTCAATTTCATATTTAGTTTTCAGAAATGTTTCAGAGAATCCAATTAAAAGTATGCTAATATTAGTACACTACATCGGTTTATTACCTACGAATTAGTTAGTTTTATTGTAACGTCTTCTTCTTACATCTTTAGACTAATTGTTGTTTACAGTCTATTTATTGCTTTGTGTAGTGTCAATACTAAAACTAAAGAAGAGCGCATCATAAAAATGTTACAGCTTTGCTAAGAAATTGAAATTATTGTAGCAGAAATACTTATTAGAAGCGTTGGGAATGGAGCAGTTGTTACCACCGTGACGTCATCACAGTGGCAGTGGCAGGAACGCTTTCCTTGGCGGACTGGTCCAGCCCTTGTATCCTATAGCCCTGCGCTCACAAGGTGGATGTTTCCTGGGGTTTGTCGAGGTTCCGCAGGGAGACTTTGTCTGCATTAAACCAGCGCTGACTGTGGGTTTGCAAGTTTTGATGGAACTCAACAGCTAGGTATAATATGTTAGTTTTTATGTTTTCATTATTATTGTGTATTTGTATATAATGTGTTTGATTATGTATTTGGTTGTTTTGTTTAATTATTTGTTTCATAGTTTTAATTAGTTTAGGCATGACTTATTTTATTTTTGTATAGATGGCGCCCCAGTAATTAGGTTTTTACCTGTTGGGGTTGATTTTACAACACGGTTCTATTATGTATTTCTTTTGTTTGTTTGTAAAATTGAGTTGTAATAAATTTATTCTATTCTATTCTATTCTAATTATGTCGAGAATTTTTGGCCTGCGAGGCATAGTTGAAAACGTTATTAAATATGTCATTCGTGGGGTATGGTACCATAGAATGGTTTATATGTTTTTAATCGCCTATGGGGCAATATTTGTGGGCTGAGTGGCACAATTGGGACACGTGTTTACATGGTTGATATAAAAATATAGCAGGTTACTGTACCATAGGATGCATATTTAAGCCGATAGTGACCTAGGATTTGTTTTTTTAATTTTAGTATAGTAATTTGCTGGCAATCAAGACGGTGCAAACTGGATATCAGTGGGGCGTTAGAGGGTTATTTGAATTGATTAAAGTAACGATTAAATGATTTTCTGAATGTGGCAATTATGAATATTGGTGTGTGAAGTTTGCTCAGTTCCAGACAGGCACACGATGATTTATTCGACATTTACTAGATTGTGATGCTAATATTGGCAAATAAGTCTGTTTGAAGGGAGTCAGCATTTGAACGAGGGCGGAATTCCTGCCATACGGAATATGCGAAAAGCCACGGAGGGGATGCTGCGGCAAATGGCATCCACCTATGATTGCAGCAGCAACGGCAGCTGCGGGACACCAAGGGCATATCTTCCGTTGGATCATCCCATTGGGCCACATCCATTGGTTTTGTGGCACAGCAACGGAAGAAAGAACACAGCCTATGAAGAAGTGGACGGCGCTTACGGGATCCAGGAATGTATTTCATGCCTCAACAGCTGATAGCGGGGTCGCTATCTGAAGGGTGCGCCGGTTCCTTTCCCCCAAACCCCATTTTCCCCAGACATTAAATATTTGTAGTTTTAGATATATGGTTAGATTGTTATATTGTTGAATTGATATGTTGTTAGATTTTTGTATTGGTACATGGTTAAATTGAAGAGCCTGATTTTATTTTAGGGTTTTTTATGAAGAGGGAGAGTTTCGGGTATGAGATTTTAGGTTATTAATATTAGTAGGAATATCAGGATGTAGGTGTTGTTTGTGTAGGTGATAGATAAAATAGTTGCGATGAGAAAACTCCCCGAACTGTAAGACAATGTCGGGGACGACATTTTTCAAAGGCGGAGTGTTGTTACGATTTAGGAAATGGTTAGTTTAATTGTAGGTCAAGAATGACATAATAGTTAATTAAGCAATGTTTTATGTAAGATTGTTTGGTCAAAAGACAGAACATGGAAATAGGAAGTGTAGAAATGCCTGACATTGGCATAACACCCAAGATTTAGGTCAGTTTAGGCAGGCGGAAGTCTACTATATAGGCCTAAACTTGATGCTGACCTAGATTCTGGGCCAGTCTGGGGTGGTGCTGATCGACGAGGGTCGAACATTATACTACGGGATATCTTTCGGGAACCAGCGAATATACAAGGTGAGCAAATAGATCACATGACATTCTATACAACCACATTTGAATCTATTAAAACAAGGGTATAGGCCAGGGTTGTAACAAAGGACTGATATCCAGGGTGGTCTGTCTTTTGAGCCAACAATCAATGAGAATTTGTATAGCAATAAGATATTAGATAGGCTATAGTTAAATTGTATATGATTCTGGGAAAGTAAAGTTTCTGTTACCACTGAACCACTGAGTGAATTAATTATCCATTGCATTCAAACCAATCAACCTTAACGAATAGTAGTCTTATTTATGTTTTGAAGCCGGGAAGAAGGGTAAAAATTTCGAACCCTATCAATAGAATAAATCATGAAAATTGCAACGTTTTCTACGTAAGGTATGTAAATTTAAAAGAGTTTTCTTATATTGATGGTGCTTTAATTTGTAAAGATCACGAAGAAGCAGATACTGAAATTATATATCATGCAATAAACTTAAAAATGAGAATCTTTTTAACATTCAGAACGTAGAAATTTGAGTCAATGATACCGATATTCTGGTAATCCAACTTGGCATCTTCCATAGCCATAGCTTACGACAAGATATAAATGTATGGATAAAAATTGGAGTTGGTAATAATGTTCGATATATCAATGTAAATAAGTTACATAATCATCTAGGTTTACTACTGGCTCTATCGTTACCTCATTTCATGCTTTTCGGGTTGCGATTTTAATCCAAGCTTTCATAGAAAAGGGGGGGGGGAAGAAGGGTTTCGCTCCTTTTAGAGTGTTCAAAAAAGTTTCAAAAGGCATTTTCAGATTTAAGTTCTATAAGCGAATGTAATACACAAAATATTTGTTCAATAACTGAGGAATATATTTTGCCAATTATTGCCTAAATACGATGAAATTATTTTTAATTATATAAATAATTATATAATTATTTCTTGTTAAATTTTTAATTGCATCCTAGCACGCAA
>JAGFPH010000001.1:3221466-3246504 GCA_018207615.1 Philaenus spumarius
TATCCTGTCCAAGGCTGTTAAGTTCCTTTTCTGAGTGAATAGTACTATGGTGGTTTGCTGAAATTGACCTTGAGGCCTTCTCTTGCACACCAGGTTTTTACTCAGGCTTTCGTTGATGACAACCGAGACAATGTCGTCACTTTTTCCAATGACCAAGATGTCTATGTCATCTGCATAGCCTTGGATGTATGTCCTAGTCTAGCTGATTTCCAATAGGAAAACATCAATTATTATTCTCCACAGCAGAATTAGAATACCTACTCATTCCTGTGGGCACCTTCTTGCGGCGTGACTTCTAACAATTAGTTCACCAAGTAGGGAGGATTTTATGCGCCTATCTAGAAACATGAAGTCCACCCATCTTGTTACGGTTGGTCCACCATTTGTTCACACAGTTGTCACACCATTATGTCACATAAGACGTGTTGTTAAATGCACCCTCTAGGTCCAAGAATTTCCTTCCTTTCCGTGACATCCTCGTTCTGCCAAATAGATTATGTAGAGCAGTTTCATCACATTTTTGAGGATTCAATATCTAAGTAATAATACAAATGACATAGAAAATACATGATACATCAAGATAATTGTAACATCTTCTCTTATAAGCCTTTAAGATCTAGCAATTTATCAAAATTATTGACAGATAATCATTTAAGTTTCTAGAAATAAACTGTCTTCTGTCACACACACTTATCTTATCTTTTACATAGGTTAAATAATAATATGTGTTACCAATATAATGCATAACAACAGAGATGACAAAAATATTTATTAAAATGGAAAAAAGATTAAACAATCACATATAAAAATATATTATTTTTAAACCTAACATATTCTTTTAAGTAACTACCCTCCACTTTGTTATAATACTAAGGACAATAATTAATTTAATTAATATGATTGCGAATATTTATTGTTTTGTTGTAGCCTAGCAATTTATTATTAATAAACTAGTTCTATGTACACCCAGTAGTATAACAGTCGAATTTATATTTAACGAAATTTACTACCCAGATGGAAAATTCGTTACTGGGAGGTTGCACCCTTCAATCCAGTTTATACTGTATATCACCTTCAGACAATGTGGTAAAAGTAAAAAAATCAGCAGTTGGTGCTGAAGCGTCGACCGTCGCTCAACGAGTCGGAAATCTCGGGTTCGAGTCCCCTGATCGTGTTGCCCTAACTTTTTGTCTTGTAACCTTTATTCAGTTTTAAACATCTTTAAAATAGTATTACATGTGCATAAATTCAACAGATATAAGTTGTATGAAGTTGTAGATTGTTACTGCACTATTGCATTACTTATGCTTATAATTATGTTAGTCCCTAAACAAACAAAAAATGAGCCCTAAATGTTTGCACAATACTACGTAGCCTATATAATGTTTTAGGAGATTCTAAATGTCAGTACATTACAGGAATAAATAATATGTCAAGTGAATAAGCAAGTTAGACTGTGAACAATTTATTTTTAAACACAATATTTTTACTTTTTAAATATTATACGGTATTTTTTACTGTTTTTACAACAGTAAAGTATTGTAGCATGCAATTCGAGAATTGTATACTAGAAAACATGTGAATACTAAAAATGATGTTGAAAAACTCTATGTAGCCTGTAGAGTCCAAACTCTTGAAGGCCCAACCAGTATTGTTTGATTAAGAGACAGTACCCGACCGACGACTAGATAGAATTCTTAGAATACCGAATTGAAGCCGAGCCGAAATACTCATAAACTTCATAAATAATGACGACCATTCACCCCTCCACCCTTCCATTCACCCTTCAAAAATTGTATCTTATTAGTTCACATACTGTTGTTCCATACAATAGGAATAACCTATTGCTAAATTTGACTCTTTGAACTTCCTTATTAGGAAGTCTAAATTTCATTAAATGGATAACAATATCAAATTAAAATGTATTGTTTATAAATTGCAGTTTAAAAGCGCAGCCACTATAGAAGTTAAATTTAACTTTCTGTAATAGCCATTGTCAGCAGAAATTAAAATAGCCTATACCAAATCAAGGTAGCTTACGGCTACAGGAATAAACCGAGCGTAAGAGTTGGAATCTTTTTTATCATTTCCTACACTTGTAGACGGACTTTGATAAGAACCACGATGTCCCTTAACCGTCAATAGCTTTTTAAAATGCTTTTGTCTATAGTACCTTATATATATATGTTATATTGCTAGTCTTAAAGTTATACAGTAACTAGTACTTTACGAGAGTATTTTTTGTTGTTGTTAGTGTTAGTATATTGAATCTAGATACGCCTACTTGAAATTATTTTAAATAAGACAGTTATGTTGTTAAGGGAGAAATAAGTGGACAACTTTTTATGTATAAATGTGTGATTTGTAAGCCTATAATAAGTTAGTCACTTAAAGGAGGACATTCTGGGGATAATAGTTGTGCTTGAAATTATTGGATAGGAAATAGGTTTGTAAATTTTTCTCGCCTGATACCCTTCTGGCATTCATATCCAGAAAGGTTATGGTCCATGGGTAGAAGACCCACCACCCAAAGATAAAACATATACTGTATGTATATTGTAGTTTAAAATGAATTATACCATGTTTTGTTTAAAGGGTGTGTACCTATAAATACTTATAATTAGTTGAGCCGTTTCTCAATTTAAAAAAAATGTATTTTCTATAATGTTTTCAAGATTTTGCCTTTTTTTAAATATCACTTGAAAAAATTGGCTTTCCAGTTTTTGGCATCAAGTTTATTATAGTCTATTATTTATTGTCTACCTGGGACTTTCGTGTACTATAAATGCTGGAGGGTTGGATTACATAAGATGTGCATGTTAAACATGAAAAACGGAATTCTTCGTAAGAAGATGACCGACTTGGAAAACCGGTTGGAAGAAGCAGAACAGAATACCCGTCGAAATACCACATAAATTCACGGAATACCTAAAGCACAAGGAGAAGATTTCCTACAAACTGTAAAGAGTTGCCTTGAGTTATCCGATTAATCCTGTTATGGTGGATGCTTTTGCCACCGATTAGGGTTGAGAGAATCTGCCGACAGACCCCCCCAACTATTGTATTAAAGATGGTCAGACGAATCGATTCTGAGAATATTCTACAGAAGAAACGTGTCAAAAGAGATTTTCAACTAGATATCTTGAACTGGGAACTGATTTGCCTATATACAATAATATATAATAATATATAATCCTATATGACACTACTTGGATTAATATGGGAGAAATGAAAGAAAAAAGTGTATTTTGGACGTCATTTGCTGAGAAATCTATCCAAAACGACTTTATTTTTATAAAGATGAATTTTTAAAATGGTTAATAAAACATTTACTTAATACAAAGTTCTTTGAAGCCAGGGGGCCGCTAGACCCTTTTAGAAAATTTTTCAGTATTTCACAGTGAAACCTAGTGAAGAAACTTAAAATGTGTGTGTGCGTTGGGGTATAGAGGTCGGGTCAGTGGCGCACCGAGGATTTGGCTGGGGGGGGACTAAGCTCAGGTCAGAATATTTATATATATATATTCAACATATCCTAAACTGATGAAAGTTCTGTAATCTATCACAAAGTCTGAAACAAGTTGTATTCGGTCTAACTCAACCCCGGGGTCACCCCTCCCCCAAATTTTGCAACAAAATTTCGAAAAAACGGAAATGTTCATGTTTTTAACGGAGGCTTAAGTGTAAACGAATTCTAAAATATATTTCGTACACGCAGGCAGCTATTCAGCGCCTTCGTGTGTAGACAGATTCCTCGTATAAGGTTATTAATATTACATTTGATCAACGCAGGCAACTATTCAGCGCTTCCGTGAGTGGACTAATTTCCCAAATAGTCTGTTGAAATCATATAAACTTAATTTTGTAAACTCACGCAACTGTTACAATTAGATGTACACGCAGGCAGCTTTTCAAAGCGTATGCGTTAGTCTGCAACGGTTAAAACATTTATTCCGATAGTGGTTGCGCTAAATTATTGAAATACTACACTTCATCCGATACTTACTGCGTAAGAATACGTTTGCAAAATCGTATCCGCTGTACTATGGAGTGACCACGGCTATATTCTTTGTGCTAATGGTGAGTAAACTTATATACTAATTTTCTCTGTTATTTATAAGTGTTCATAATTTGTGCTTAATTGTTTAAATATTATTTATAAACTTTTAGTTTTATTTGTGTCTTAATATTAATTGGTCCATACATTTAACTTTTTTTCAAGTCGTCGTTGTTTTAGTCGTTGTCGTGGTCATCATTGATTTCTTCGTCGTCGTTGTTTTTGTCGTTATCGTCCTCTAAATCAACAGGTTCAATAAGATGATGTTATCGATAGGTTATGTTGGATACATTTTGGTTGGTAATTTGTTAGGTTAGGTTATGTTCCAGTAGTTTTACATAAAAATTAGTTCGATTTTGCAAATGGTTACCTATGGCTAAATAAACACTTAAAAAGTTTTATGAACAAGCTTTATTTTACATTTCTCTGGGTATTACATTTTAGGCCTTCTTTACTTTTTTACACATTCATGTTTCTTGAAAAAACAGTCCATACACAACCAATACACTTCGTTCTAACCTGAGGGGGTATTCATCGCTGCTTCTAATCGGCCCCTAGAAATTTGGAGTCGTTCATATCATTGTAGGTTAAGTTAGTTAGGTTAATTTAGGTAAGTATAAGTTAGGTTCTCAGGTAGGTTAGGCTATATTATGTTGTCGGTAGGTTAGGTTAAGTTCTCAGGTAATTTAGGTTTTATTAGGTTGTCTGTAAGTTAGGTTAAGTTCTCATACGTTACGATAGATAGGTTAGGTGGAATAGATTAGGTCAGCAATGTTCTAAGTCTGCAATAGATCACGGTAATGTACACACTATAAGCCTAGCTGTTCTCTCTATGTTTTTAACTAGGAACACTTATAGCAACAGCAGTAAGGACGACTTGGATAACAATTTCATTCTGTTAAGTTCGGGGTAAGTTCGTAGTCAGTGATTTGAACGATAGTATACAACTCATCGAAATGTCAAATTCGAAACGTACGGTCCATTTTAGAGATGAGATGAATACTATATTCTACATAATCGACAATTTCGAACATAGAGAAGCAAGGAATGGTTGTTGTTGGCTGCGCGAAGCAGCCGAAAGATTGCGCCTAAAGGCGGTTAAAAAATTAAAGTGCGAAACGCTGAGAACGAATCCGTTGATGACAATTTGAATAACGAGTTAGACGTATTAAAAGATCAAAAGTGGAAATCGAAGTACTTCTCGCAACAGCAGTAAGGACAAAAGAAGAATTGTAGTTGATTGAGAATAAGGTGTGAATAATAACTTGTGTCGTCTTTCATTACAACTCCTATGAAAAAGCTTCTTTTGAATACCATACAAATTTAAAAGTGGAAAGTGTATACGATTAAATATGAAGTCATTCCCTAACCCCCCCACCACTCCGGACTCTGTGTGTTCGACGGTAACGCATTCTAGTAGAGAATTTTAGAAATACGTGGCCCGTCCGACGGCAGCGAGTTCTGGTAGAGAAATATCACCGAGCGAGCAGGGAAGCGAATCGTTCAAGTCCGAGGTATACATCATAATACGACGGAGTTACTCACCATTGGCATAAGTTTTAGTTCGGGTAAGATCGGTTTGGCTCGGGTTATACGGGGGACTGTAACACATTTTATAAAGGTAATTCAGGTAAGAGCGAAGCAGGTTAAGTTCAAAATTTTGGGGGAGTGGGCGACTCAAGCCGAAACGATACGCAACATAAAGTAACTATTGATAATTTTAATATAAAAGCCCTAAGTGCTTGGTCTGCCGTGTTCATATTAAAAAATGTAATTCGTGTTTTCGTTGGCCCTTGGGCACTCTCTTCCGCTCTCATTACTGTAGGATTGGATCGTTCTTTTAGTGTAATTGTATGATTCCTAGAAATTGATTTTGGGTTTATTATTTTTAATTTAATGGATGTGTCCTCTGTTCGTTTTGTTGATTGAACCGTCTTCTAGTGAGATGTATATGTTTTCGTTACTCATAATGTTGTACGGCCCTCCATTGCATTTCTGGAGCATCTTTGTTTCTTGTGTTGGTGGAAAATTTGTTTTGTTTGCGATCCGTGTCCGGTAGATTTTGGTGTGATACAGGGTAGTACATTAGGGCCTATTTTGTTCCTTATATATATAAATAATATTTCAAAAATAAATATGCAGGGGAACTTATTTCTATTTGCTGACGATGCATCCATTTTGTTCAAAGGGGTATCCTGGAATGAAGTTTATTCCCAGGCTACTTGCGATTTGTCAACAATAAAATGTTGGTTCGATCATAATGCACTAACTCTTAATGTCCGTAAAACAAAGTATATGACGTTTTCAATAAGGGAGAACAATCGGGAACATATTAATAGAGAATTGGTTTTGCACTCGTGCGGTGACATAATCAGTAATCATTGCGGCTGTGATCGGCTCGAAAGAGTCGACAAATATAAATATCTTGGAGTTATGTTTGACGATCGATTAAAGTGGAATGAGCATATCTCTTTTATTAAAGGTAAAGTTCGTAAATTGACATATGTGTTTAGACAGTTTGCTGGCATTTTGAATGAAAGCGAGTTAAAACAAGCGTACTACGCGTATGTGCAATCAATTTTACAGTTTGGTATTATTGCATGGGGAGGTGCTGGTAAAATTCAGATTGAGCGCATACTAGTTGCGCAAAAAGCTGTTCTAAAAGCAATGATGAATAAGTCTCGAATGTATCCAACTGAATTGCTATTTAAAAATATTCAAGTGCTAGATATAAGACAACTTTATATTAAATCTATTCTATTGCATATATTTAAGAATAAAAGTAAGTTATTTACAAATATTAGGCATACGTACAGCACGAGAAATGCTGTAAGATTCGGGATTGCTACATCTCGTTTACGCAATAAAAGGTCAGAACTAAGTGCGCAATATGTGGCTCAGGTGTTGTATCGGAATGTACCACTGAAGCTGAGAGACACGGAATTGCTTCAAATAGACACATATAAGAAACACGTGACACAATGGCTGCTTAACATTGGTAGGGATGAGTCTGAAAACCTCCTCAGGTCGGTGTATAATTGTAGATAATTAGAATATAAGTGAGTGTATATACCAGGATGGGAATGTATGATACAAGTAAGATTGTCTGAGATGAAAGTGTATGTGTTTAGGTATAAGAATGTTTGGTATAAATTTATAATTGAGATAATTATACAGGAGTGTATGTGTCACGTTGTATATGCATTTTACACGAGGGTGAGTGGATTTATTTATTTATATTATTATTGCTGTGTTTTTGTTTTTTTTTGTTTGTTGTTTTTTTTTATAAGGCGAAAACTCTATACTAATATTTATGAGTGTACAAAGTGCTGGGATGTATTCGCATGCTAGTGTATTGCAATGGATGATTAAGTGTAAGTATATATATTTGTGGAATGAGTTTGATTGTATGATAATCTATAGATGTATGCTTGGGTATAAATGGTTATTATTATTATTCTCCTCTTCTCATCTTGTTCTTGTGTGTGTGTTCTTGTGGTATGTGATAGTCTATTGGCGTTTTATCTCAATAACTACTACACTGCCACCACCAGAACAACAATATAAATAAGTCTTTATAAAATAATTATGACTATAAAATATAGTTACATGTCTGGCATGATAGTTTCGATCGCATTGCATTTGGGCACTTAACTCACTACCTACACACAGGCGTAAGCCCATGTAGGGATTATTCTTTTGAACCAAATTGTAAGAAAATGTAAAACCAAAACAAAAAGAATAAAACCATATTCTATTCTATTCTAACATGGGAACTACGACATAAAGTGCAAGCTATTATGTAATCTAGGCAATCCTTCTTCTGGAAACGATGCTGTCAACCTGGAAACTTTAGAGAAAAGTAGTCTAACTTTTAACGAAACTATTAAAAAGTACAATAAGCGGGGTAATCCGTCTGACCAATCCGACGCAGTAACTAAGGAATATCTAGAGTTTTTAATAACCGTTAAACTTGATGGTTGCTTTTTGTTTGGTAAACGTCGTTTATGCGAAATCGGATCACCGAAGCTGGTCGAGGATGCGGTTAATGTTAAAATACGCTAGAGCTAATTTTCTCGTTAAAAACAATGAGGGAGCTAGCTTTTGATGCAGGCTGAAACTCTATTTTAATGTTGTTTGTGACATTGTTAACAAATATTAGTGGTCAAGAGAGTAATAAGTATAGACGTCACGGGGACTTGGAATTTCCGCGGTAAAAGAGTTGGTAATGTCAGTGACCCTATTAAAACGTCAGATGTCGTTACATTGAATTATCTTTTAAATAATTGCATGCACCTACATTCAGGTGGGGTGTTTAATGTCAATAATAAACGTATTGTAGGTATGTCCAATGGTTTAGGGGACGAAGATGCCGTAAATTTGCGACAATTTAATGAAATAAAAACGTGGGTTATAAACAATACATTAATTTCAAAAAATATTATTAATATGAGCGAATACTAAGACGGTAATTATAAGCGTATAGGTAATATAGCCTGATGGAGCCAGAGAGGATGGTCGTAGGGAGTCTACCTAACACATCGCTGGGTATTTTCTTAAATCAGTACATTTCCTAAATCCCGAGTGCACAAAAGTCGTAGCAACAGGACTATTCCAGCATACGGGTTATAGCCTAGGGTTGTTGATTCAAGCGGGTAAAAATTTTGTTTTCTTTACAGACGAAGTGTTTAACGAAATATTACTTTTGGACATAACTTTGGCTCTTGAAGGAAAGGCTACGCACGGTTTTACCCTAAGTGTTGGGAATATTTGAGTAACAACGGTATTTGGAAAACGTTATGTTACATTCAATGACGGTCAGCGTTTTTTAACTTGAACCTGTCGGAGTGGGGACTGTTAAAAGACGCCATACCTCTGATAAACCGCCGTATTCAAGAATTATTTTATTACGAGGAGGATTTGCGCGAATACATCATTAAGTGCCTGACCACAGACGAACTCGTTTCCAGTACACTCCCAGAAGCGGACAGATTGTACGACGAGGTGAAGTTGTTCAAAAAACATGCAGGCAGTAGTTGAGTTTCACGGTTACCACGATAACAACTATAAGTTTATAATCAAAGAGTTTGCTATAGTCGGCGAGCATTTCTCCAGTGTCGTTGTTTTCAAACCGCCTTATACAATTGATCAACTGAATAGTGGCGCTCGGAGGACAGCCCTTTGGTTACAAAAAAACTATCATCATATCGGCTGGGAAGAAGGTGACGTTCCTTACGACGAAGACGTGATACGCACGCTTTGCAAACCGTTTTCCATAATTTTCACAAAAGGATTGGAAAAAGCTCAGTTTTTGAGAAAGCTTCTGCCACACGTGAAAGAATTACCGTACCAGAGATGGAAAGATACTCTCTCTGTAGATGCACTGTACAGAGTTTAATTGTATATTACCTCAGCACATTCAATACGACAGTAAGTGTGCCTTAAAAAGTGCTAAATATTATTACGATTCGCTTCTTAAGTTAAAAGAACAAAACGAACTGTAAACACCGAAATTATTGGCGGGGCGAATAGTCAAAACATTGTATTTTTATTTATATCCAATGTATATTGTATTCTAATAGCCGTTATTACTGTAAATACTTTCAAATATTTTTGTTGTAATGAGAGGGAATTATTAATAATAAACTGTATTTGTGTAACAAAGTTGTTTCAATGAGTCATTCCTATAACCATTTCTTTACTGTAACTGTTATCAAATTGTCATTTCTATGTGAACAAGAAAAAAGTGTTTGGAAAAGAGTGACACGGTTTTTGTACATGTCTAGGGGGTCAGTGACCGCCTTGACTCCTGTGGTAGCGTTGTGTAACAAGATTTTAGTACGATGGCGTCGGAGGCTATTGCACAACATTGTGTATTGAAAACTGGCAATTAATAGCTGCAATGTTAAATATGGGGAAATAATTTAAAAAAAAAACAGAATTTAAATGTAATTTATGTTTACAAAGTTTTGACGGTAGCGCTTTCTGGTAGAGAATCTTTGAACTATCACCCCGTTCGACGGTAGCGCCTTCTAGTAGAGAGTTTTATAAATATTAACCCGCCCGAAGGTAGTGCTTTCTAGTAGAAAATCAGCGAATTCATTAGACAGTACAACGGATGCAATTCTGCCGACTCGGCATTGTTACACATGCTAACATAAATTTTTGCTGATTCGTGTGGAATGTGTAAGTCTACATATTAAAATTGGTTATGTAATTACGTAACTTGCTTTTATCAGAAATTTAAAAAAAAATGTTTAGATATGTTTGTAAATTAATTATTCGATCACTGTCCATCTTAGTTTAAAGCCTTCTCACCACGTCAAGGTGACGGACAACGAGAAGGAAAATTTTGAAAAAAATTGAAATAAAAAATGCCAAAATGTGATCGCAGATTAAAGATATAATTAAATCATTTATTTAAATGCACACACCGATTCACACTCACATACTCACACACACACAAATAATATTCATATTTTCATTGTTCTAGTTTATAGGGCTTAACAACGGAAGCTAACGGATCGCCAGCCTCCACGTTGAACGGCGTGTAGACTGCCGTAGTCCTTTGACTCCCTTGTGCGCATAGTAACAACCCTAGGCGGTACCACGGCTAACGGTTTCCCTTCAGCGTTGACGAAGTGAACTTCTCCTTCTGGGTCGAAATAACTGATACGACCTCTTCCGACACAATTACATAGGTACATGATGTTAAGTTTTTCGATGTCAGCTATGTTGTTATTGCTTGCCATGTTGGTTCCGCTACCTAAAACACAAGAAAAGTAATGGTTAGACGGGGAGTCATTATTTTAACTGACGTATACACGCGTAACACGTCGTTTGTTTTAAAAATTTAAGCTAGTCAGTTCAAAACCTACATATACCATAAAGGCTAAAGTTTTTAACATAAGACTCCAAAGTCGATACAATGTATGTAGCAGACAATTAAATATATAAAGTTTAAAATATAAACGTTTAAAAATGTTAAATATATAAAGTTTAAAATGTAAAAGTTTTGAAATTACTATAAAAAAGTTAAATGCATGGACCAATTAATATAATATAATGCATTTTATATTATATCCCAAGCACACTATAACATTTAAAGCTCCTAATTTCTTCTAAGTGCGCTTCGGTTGGATTCGGGGACGATCGGTAGTGTTCGGGTTGTTATAATGGTTTATATTATATTACAAGGGTACAACGAGGCCTAAGCTGGGTCAAATCCGGTTAAGATCGGTAGAAACAGCTATATAATGTATGTTACACTATATCCTAACGACACTATAACACTCTTATCTGATACAAGGTTGATGACGAATGTTAAACTTATACAGTCGACTAGATAGTTACTTCTTAACAGAATCGGCGTAGCCTAATCGCTAACGTTGTGGACTCGGGTCATGGTGATACCCGGTTCGACTCTCGGAGATATCCTAACTCTTTTTCAAAGCAAATAATTAAATTAAATTAAATATTAATTATTACAAAACAAGATGGCTGCAAAAAAAAGATGGCGGCCCAAAATTCCCCAAAAATCAAAAAAATTCCCCAAAATCCAAAAATATTAAAAAATTCCCAAAATCCCCCAAAACGGTTAGGTTAGGTTAGGAACCAAAAAACCCCCAAAAAATGGGCTTAGGTTAGGAACCAAAAAAAAGGCCGTGGCTTAGGTTAGAAACCAAAAAGACCCAAAAAACACCCAAAAAAGGGAGCGTGACCCAAGGTCAATGACCTTCCCCCACTCCATTTTATGCTATACTGTCCCACACTCTACTCTCCCAATACGGGGGTTGGCGTACGAAGCGCGCAATGCTCTCTGCCTTGGCTGCTTCTCACAGTATTCAGTGTCAAGCTCACAAAAGCGTGCCCATAGCATATAATTTACATATGTTTGTGAGAAAGTATGTGCCAGTTTCTGGTACCGTTTATTTTTTTTATGTTGCCTATAGTTCTTGTTAACATGGAAATGCATGAAACAAGTGGCTCGGAAGTTTTTGTATCTGTAGGCCATTGAAAACATAAATCCTATTCTTGTTTAATTTTCCTAGGCTACAAAACAATAGGCTAGATTTCCTAGGCTAGATTTGATTAAATCTATTTATCAAATGTACTTACATGGTGGAAGTTCCAGCTGGTATGAGTTTACAAATTTAGGCGTGTTCGTTGGTTGATACACCGGATACATTACATTATGAGGAAGAGGCTCTTGAAGCCCGTCCGTTGGTGACTGTGGATATTGTACTGTGACATTATGTGGTAAAGGCTGTTGAAGTCTATCTGCTGGTGGGTGTGGATAATGTACTAGGGCATTATGTGGTAAAGGCTGTTGGAGTCCATCTGCTGGTGGCTGTGGATTATTTACTGTGACTTGAACCACTGTTAACAGAAATACAAAACAATTTTTGAAAATATTAAATTATAAAGAGGACATTTTAAAATAGCAAACAGTCGACTGAAACATAACTCTTCACCAGGAATAATTGGGGTCAATGTGTTTGTCGATGAAGTTCATGATAGAAGGTCTTAAGGGTGTGCAATCATGGGCGCCCATACAAGGGTGCCACTGTTTGATATAATCAGACACATGTTTATATCATGTTGACACTGTATAGTCCCAGTATAGTCCAGTGAGTCAATATGGCTGGCAAAGCACTAACGATTTTGTTCTTTTGCTTTTGTTAGGCCCATTCTACACGAGCATGAATCTCACGACATGATTTCCGCATCGGGGCCACGCGCACGGCAGGAACCATTGAGTTAAATTGGCGTTTCTACACGAGTGGGATTCACAACGCGGGAGGACGTGGCACTAGGCGGGAGCGCGGAGCTGACGCTGACGTCCACGTCAATCTCGCCCAGCCATTCTCTACGTAGCGGTGTCACCGAGCGCGGCAGGCGACAGCTCACTTCTCATCCATTGTCAATTAGAGATGGGCTTAAGAGCGATTTTCTGTGAGCATTGATCGCAGTGAGCATTTGGGAAAGAGCAGTTAACAGTAGCAGCGATTTAATCACAGTTTAGATCGCAGTTTACGAAAAAGCGACTGCTATCCTGCTGTGGGATCTATGTTCTTTACCTTTCCTAGTCACTGCTCAGTGCTCAATACATTAATTTGTTTTAATAAAGTGCTTGATACTAACATATGACGTGTTAAAAATGCGTTTTAGGTGATTGTGTAAAATGTTGTAAGGGAGATAAAATTTCGAATGGTTATTTATTTTGTAGTAAACTTAACAAAAATAACTTTACAAATTAAACGCTCTAAATGATAATCCAATAAATATAGTAGAAATAAATATTCAAAACTAAATCCTCTTTGAAATGAAAGACATTATTATATTTTAAATCCCAAACAAATTAGTAAACTAGAATGCCATTAAAACATATTTTCTGCCGCATCCATTAAAAACAGCATCCATCTCGGGTCGAAACTGCCTCGTGTACGTGTAGAATGGCACGACGGGTTTCAAGCGGACTTCACATGACGGGGATCCCGCCACGTGTAGTTTGCACAAACTTTTGACGCGGTCACGCTCGTGTAGAATGGGCCTAATATTTTCAATGAATAAAGTACATTTTTGTTTTACTTACTTTACTACAGTTGTTTTATTAACTACAAATTATCAGAACCTCAACGAATACAACATGGTGTCAGAAGTGAAGTGTAAAGTGAGTAAATAATTGTGTATTGTACAATTTTCAATAAAGCGGGATGGAACAAAGTGCTTTGTAAGTAAAAACAGTAAGTTGTTGAATATTGTCAGTAAGCAGGAAAACGGAGTTAAAATTGAAAAAAAGAATGTTTCGGAAGAAAAAGATCATTGCAAAAAAAATAAAAAAGAGAAGAAATTATTAAATTAGTACCCTAACGATATTTTTCAAGAAAATACAAGAATACATGAAAAATGCGTTAAGTACAGTATTTTGACCCCTTCCACTTTTTTAGCTAACGGGAAATGTTGCGGAAAATTGGAAAAAATTCAAACAACGATGTAACCTATTTATAAAAGCATCTGGCAAAATAACACAATCGTTAGTGCTACGCCAGGCATTTTTTTCTTTTATGCCTTTCCGGCTTTATTGGCTTATGCCAATAGGCTTTGCTTACAAGCATGAAGCCTAAAACACTTTATATACACAAAAAGTTCATAAAAACACTTGTATTACACTTATCCACTTATATAGAGGCTCAGTTCCAAAATTAACAAGGGTTTCATTTATTTTAAAACGATTAGGTTAATATCTGTAGGACAATTGCAAGAGTGAACAACATATATTAGAAATTTAGTAGATATCTACTTGGGTGATCATAGCAACGTTAATACGCCTCCAGTTACAACCGTTAAACCACGGAACTTTAGTTATTGTTGGTTGTATATCCTTGTACCGCAATGCTTTATTTACATTACTAAGATTCTCTACAACCTGCTTATTTTGTACTTATTAGTAGTGATTATTACGTAGAAAGGTTCAAAAATTTAAAATAAAGTAATTTTTACTCATTTAAATAAAAACCCGAACCACAAAACAAGGAACAAAAACAATAACTAAACAACTAAATTGTAAGTTATGTTTAATACGTTACCCTTATGTACATTTAAAACCCTCTGAGGATGATGGCCATGTCATCGAAATGTACATAAGGGTAACGTATTAAACATTACTTACAATTTAGTTATTGTTTTGTTCCTTATTTTGTGGTTCGGATTTTTATTTAAATCAGTGTGATTTTTTGGCCACAGTGCTCTTTTATTTGTTTAATAATTTCTACTCATTTAGGCTATAATTATAAAAATAAAAGGTCAGCTCCTAGCATAGGAAATACGAAATTTGCGTAGTAAACAAGTTAAAGACCAATTTCCATGCTTATTTTAAAAATTTTGAAATATAAATAATATAATGAAGTAAAATATTTTTGTTGAACCTTCATAGTTTTCTTATTTAATAGATAAGATCAAGCTCACAAAAGAGTAAGGCTGTAACCTACTGCATCCATGTGTAGCCTTTGATTGTAGTTTAATCAAGCAAATCTAATATTTTAGTATGCAAGCAATGTACAATGATGTAAAATATGTTGTTGGATCCTTTGTTGTGTTGTCTATTTTATAATTTAACTTGCACTTTTTAAACCTAGTATTAATTTTTACTGCTAAATTTCGGGATTTGGGGGGGGGGGGTTTGACCCTCTAACCCCCCCATCTGGCTGCGGCCTTGCAGTGAGGACCTCAGTGGTGTCATAATAAAGTTCATTGCAGAAAAGCCATGTTCAGTCAGTACTGGACACTGGACAGTCTGCGCACTGGTGATGCGACCAACTCTGTGCGTGTGTGAGAGAGAGAGATGTGGAGACAGAGTGAGAGCCAACCGCATCATACTAGCTCAGGTTGAAATTAAGCACCGAGTTATTGTATGTTAAGAGTGCAATACCAGGATAAATACAGCAATAGTTTTACAACCCTTTCATCAAATTTTGAAGACAGACTGTTGTTGAATTTTCAGAAAGTTGTACTCGAACATGATTTGCAGATGACAGAAAAAGTTAATTATCAATTTTCCTTAATGATATTTTTTAATGAAGAGGCCGAAAAACTCAGTTTTGAGTTAAATTGCTTGAAAATGAAAAAACATCGGGACAATTTTTCTGCAAAATTTACTGTTGTGATGAAAATTAAAAAATAACTACATTAGTAAAAACTCAAGCGGTTACAAGCAATGTTCTATAAATATCGGTAGTTATCTTGGAGGATGATTTTGAAATATTATTGCTTGAAAACACACGTCAACCCTTCTACTAGGAAGGTTATTGCTAAGTGTTGAGAGCAATATGAGTCATACAAGTTTAGATGAAATGGCAAAACCTAATGTTTGTACTTAGTCACTTATAACCCCGCCAATGTTCCTATTCCCTTGTCAGCAGTATCTAAGGCAGTCCGCACACGGGTCGTTGTGCTATCGTCAAGGAAGCGTTATTTGTATGCCTGGTCATTTTTGCCTAGGTAAATGATCGGGAGACCGCTAACGGGGCGTCAAGAGTGAGAAGCGTAGTCGTTTCGTTGTAGGTGAGTTCAAGCGTAGTGCAGTGCAGCCCTCAAGCTTAAAAGATTACGCACGTGAGTGGTTGCAAACATTCAATTCGAAGGGGAGGTTGGAAAATAAAGAGAATTTATGATTAACCAAGTTATACGAGAAAAAAATGTTGTAGAGAAAGTGTAGGTGGAAATTGGCAAAAGATAATTTATGTATTTTTTAAATACAGTCATATCCTATATATATATATATATTATAAGGATTATAAAACTGTTGGCTTATTTGTTAAAATTTTGTATTATATACGTTATTATGTATTTAAAGAAAGATACAAATATAATCTTTTAATTTCTTTTTATTTCATATTAATAGATGTAATGATTTAGAATTTATTATATTACAGTGAAGAAATTAATAATTGAATATGTTTATATGTTATACGAAGATGTACGAGTGTTTCTGAAGTTGAACGAATAGTTATCTCTTCTTTAAAATTGTATAAACAAATATATTGATAATAAAAGGTTGTATTTATATACACTTTCTAACCTCAAAGCAAATCTTATAACATATATAAGTCCTATAACTCATATTTAAAACATAAAAAGTTCACAAGAAATTATAATGATTGATGTTGTAAACATAAACCTGAAAGTTGGAATGGAGCATACTGTCGATTCATTGACGATAGCTTGACGACCCGTGTGCAGACGTAGAACGAGGGAAACAGCAATCGTTATTTTCCACGCTTGATGATTGTCAAACGCCTCTCTCACGCGTAGCATAGGCAACGACCCGTGTGCGGACTGCCTAAGCCTTTATCCAAGATATCCAGCACCAAGTAGTGCCCCAGCAGCTCATGTTTGTAAAAAATAAAATAAGAATATGAGCAGGCAAAGAACGAAAGCTGGGGTATCCTGTGCAACGAAATAACAAAGGTCCCTTTAGGGAAAGCTTAGGGTTTAATTAGGAGTATGAGAAACCAAAGTAATAAAATTTATAAAAATATCTTATTTACAGACTTTGAACTGGCAGAACAGTTTATGTCTGAAGTAATCCCGAGTTCAGTCCCTACTGCGAATGAAGTAAATACGCCTGTCATCCAAGATAACTTGCATGTTATGAACTCCCCTTTCACTATTAATGAACTAAACCTTGCTATTAGAAACAATCACAAAAACACTTCTCCTGGCCTTTGACTACATTAACTATCCTATGATAAAACACTTTCCAAATAATGCCCTAATGGTCCTTGTGAATTTGTATAGTGAGATATAGGCTGGAGGGAATTTTCCTTTTGAATGGAAAACAATAAAATTGATGTGCATACTTAAACCTAAAAAAGACCCAGACGAGGCTACCTCCAACAGACCAATCTCACTTATTCCCTGTTTTACCAAATTATTTAATACTATGGTAAAAAATAGATTAGAATGGTTTACAGAAAAAAATTACATATTGTCTGAAACACAATTCAGTTTTAGAAGATGAAGAGGATGTACTGACCACTTAATCCATTTTATAACTGAAATAGAGCTAGCTAGATCTAGGAATAATTCAGTCTTCGCTACATCGTTAGATATCAGCGTAGCATATGACACTGTATCAATTCCTATACTACTAACCAAAATGTATAAATTTGGCATCCCTGCCATTTTTATTAAACATTGTTTCAAATGGCTACTGGTAGAAAGATAGTCTTGCATAATCAAACACAAGCTTTAAACAGAATAACTTACAAAGGGCTTCCCCAAGGAAGGGTTCTTAGTCCACTTCTGTTCTCTATTTATATAACTGAAACTAATATTTATGTCTATCACAGGATAGACGAGTAGAATCAATTAAAATCATAGGTATATGGATAGACAAAAAGTTAAATTTTAGTAAACATATCACTGAGCATGGGCAGACTTGTTGGAGAGACTTGAATATCCTGAAGGCATTATCCTGCGGAGTAACCATCCGGAATTCATGGATCAGTTTATAAGGGGCTTATTCGTGCAAAACTTGAATATTGCTTCTTTTTGTTTGGCCCTGTGGCAAAAAATGGAGATATAAGCTTGATACCATTCAGAGTGCTGCAATCCGGTTATGTCTAGGAGCCCATAAATCAACACCAATTATAGCAGTAGAAAGGGAAGCAGCTATACACCCTCTAAATGTGCGTTGGCAATAACTGGCTGATAAAATGATGGTCAAAATTATGTCAGACAAGCTCCACCCTAACTATTCTGATGTATTTGAGTTGGAACCTCTCACTTCACACCACAGATACTGGAAAAAGAAAAATTTACCTCTATATGTAATAAGCCTGACAGTTAATGAATCAATTGAGGGCATAAATTCAAAAAAGGACAACAGTATACAACAAATAATCCAGTTTGCCAGATCTACAATCGACTGCCTGATAAGTAAATTGTATCTTATATATACCAATGGATCAAAGGTAGGTAACCTTGTTAGGGCCGCCATATGGGACCCTAATAAACTTACAGGTATTGGTTACAAATTAAATTCTATAATGTCCAGTCTTAGTGCAGAATTATACGCTTTATATAAAGCTGCGCAGTATGTCCTACCATCTAATAGTGCCAAGAGTTTTGTTATTTTCACATATTCTCAAACTAGTCTGTATTTGATCAAGTGGATGATGGAATCCCAAGAACCTTTGTATTTAATATTTTAGACATATTATTAAAAAACCCCAGCATCGAAATAGTCTTGCAATGGATCCCAGGTCACGTAGGTTTGTCAGGGAATGAGTTTGTGGATAAGTTAGCAAAAAGAGCAGCTAATGACAGCTCACATGTGTATCCTTAGCAGTGAACGTCTTAAAAGGGTTTAAACTCAAATCCCCGGTCCTGACCTTATCCCCCCCCCCGAAGTTTTTCTGTCTACGGCCTTGCCTCACTGTACATCACAACTGTTTGTGTTTCCTGTGGCCAGATATGAACTTGAGTGCCATAAAAAGTCTTGGCTGGCGAAGTGGCGCCACTCTGCAATTGACTGCCAGTCGAAAAGACGAAGTGAGAAAGTTTATGATGAAGACATCATTGTACTTTGGAAGTGTTTTTCCTAATTCAAGTCCGACTCAAGACAGTTTTTTTTAAAGTAAATTTAACACGATTTGTCTTCATTTGTGAGTACCGTATATAAATAAAAAGTTTTAAAATTGTCATGGTTTTTTTACCATTTGGTAAAACATGGTTCCTCATTGCAACTTTTATTACAAGTTTTAAAAAATCGGAAATTTCAGGTGGGGGGGGGGGCTATGTTTTAAAATCATGTGTGGATTAAATGTGTGTGTATATGTTCCGGTCCCTAAAATTTTAAGAAATTAAGAACTACAATAACTTATACTAATTGGTGAAGTTCCATTATAATTAAATAATACAACTTTTTTAATTTGACTACTTTTTATTTAGACCTACTTTGCCAACTAAATAATTATCAGAGTAAGTATACATGAAAACTTCAGTACATAACAGGCCTAGAGAAAGTAGGCTCCATCTTGTTGGGAAGGGAGAGGAAAGACATCCGAACACATTAAAAATATCAAGATTATTATTAGTTTGATGAGATATTGATCAAGTAAGGCAACAGTATTTTTTTCAAAAAGTTTTCTTTTAAAAAGAAGTAACACTCAACCTTTGTTTAAATTTGAAATTTCTTCACCCCCTCCCCAAAATGCCTTTTGGAGCACTGGGCTTTGAAAAAATACCCCAAAAGGTCCATTCCAGCTAGACTGTATATGCAAGGATTTGTATTTGTTTTAACTGATTTTGATAAAATTTATAATTTTTTTCCTTTGTTTCTAACTAATATAGTTTTTTAATATAATTTTTCACGAAAGTAATTATTTAGAATAAAATCTGCCACCAAAGTGATGCCGCACTCATTACAATATAATACAGCTTTTGTACGTAATTTCTTGTTAAATAAATCAAAAATACTATTATATTATTATTTAAGTTTGTATAATAACATTAATGAAAGAAGACTTATCTATTCATACAATGAGTGTATTACACAGTTATCCTACTCAAACAAAAAGCAAATGTTTACCTGGCATATAAGGAATCTCATGTGATTTACAACAACGTCGTCGGATGAATCGGCAGCAACATACCATCAGAGAAAAGATTGCCACCACGAGTATATACAAGAATATTACTTTTGAGTAAATGCTGTCTATAAAAGAAGTATTTGGAATGTCGACCTTATTGTTGAAGTAGGATCTAAAAAACATAGCATAATACAAAACATATTAGGTCCAGAATTCTAATTCATATTGATTAGAAAAATATTTTTGTTTAAATAGGTTATTTTAGGACATATTAAGGGTCTGCTCCAGTAAAAGAGAAAGCAATCGGAGACTCCCGCATTTCACCCTAAGGCCCAGTGCACATAAGCTGCAAAGTTATCGGGACGCCGCAGTTTTCAATCCTTACTTACTTTGCAGTTCAAAAAGTATTGACAGCTTTCGTTTTTAATGATTTTTATCTCTTCTTTAAGTTGTTTGGTAAGCTTATTTAAAACCTTCTTGTCTTCTGGGGAACGACTGTGCTGCCATTTTTTATGTGCCAAACGGATGATAGAGATACTGACTATTCAATCTGGAGAGCAGCTAAGATATTAAAAAGACCAACAAAGTATGCTCCATCGATCAGCAAAGATAATGGTAAGTGGGCTAGAAGTGGCAAAGATAAGGTGGAAATATCTGCTAAATATTTGACAAATATATTTCAACCCTATCCACATACTGGTATGGAAGATGTATCAACAGGTCATATGTTAAGCAAATCACACCAGCAGAAGTCATCAATGAGATTAACAGAAATCTTAAAGTCAAGAAAGCGCCCGGCTAAGACCTTATCACTGCCAAGATACTCAAAGAGCTGCCATATAGTCAATCTAACCCATCTTTTCAATGCCGCAGTACGGCTTAGGTATGTGCCTATACATTGGAAGATCGCCGAGGTAATTATGATCCCAAAACCTGGTAAGCAATTGGAAGACAAAAAAACTATTTGAAACTGGAAAACTTTTTGAAAGGCTACTTTTAAAAAAACTTCAGCTAATTATTGAAGCTAGACAGATTGTTTCAACTCATCAGTTCGGTTTCCGTGGTAGGCACCCGACTATAGATCAAGTACATAGCATAACTGATGTCATCGAGAGATCACTGGAAGAGAAAAAGATATGCTTATCTATATTTTTGGATGCGACCCAAGCTTTTAATCGAGTGTAGCACGAGGGCTTAGAATGTAAATTTGATCGCTATTTACCGAAAGAAATGAGCGAGATTTAAAAATCTTATATATCCGATCGATATTTCGAGTCTAATCTGAATTTAAAAGTATTGCTGCTGGAGTCCCTCAGGGTAGTGTCCTTAAGCCGATTCTCTATTTTCTATACACTAGTGATATTCCAAAAAATGATGGGGTTTTGACAGCTACATTCGCTGCCGACACTGTTATACTTGCTACTGGACATGACATTCAAACAACTACTGACAAATTACAATCAGCTGTGAATATTGTTAGCAGCTGGACCAGGACATGTGGCGCATTAAGCTGAATGAGGGAAAGTCTACTCATGTCAACTTTACGAATAAGCACCATGTGTATCAACTAGTGATAATTAATCAACAAATTGTTCCACATGCTAATGAGGCAAAGTACCTAGGGATGACCCTGGATGCAAAACTTCGTTGGAAGGCACATGTGAAAAAGAACGTGAACAACTTGGACTAAAGTACAGACAAATGCACTGGCTTCTTGGAAAGAACTCCGAATTGTCCGTGAATAATAAACTACAGCTGTATAAGCAAATATTAAAACCCATGTGGACATATGGCATTCAATTGTGGGTGAGTGAAAAAAATAACATCCAAGTAATACAGACATTGCAAAACAAAGTGATTCGAAGTATTGTTTGAGGACCATGGTATATCCGCAATGTAGATATCCATCTTGAATTTAAGGTGCTATTAGTATCTGAAGAGGTTCAAAGGTTTACTAGAAAACATGGAAGCAGACTCCATGGCCATCAGAATGTCGAGGTAGCACATTTGCTCAGCAACGTACCACAAGTGCGGAAGTTGAAAAGAGTGAAACCAAATGACGTAATGTAAATTATATAAGAACTACACATTCTCAGAGTGTATGTTGTATTGTCAAGTGTAACACTGGACGTATTTTCACCACACAGCCTAGAGAATTTCACCACACATGTTAGAGAAATATTGCTAGATAGTCATTGACTAGTTGTAATTGTATATATATAAACAAACAAACAAAAACTTTGCAGCTCATGTGTACCAGGCCTAAAGCCAGGCCTGGATAGCAGCTTTTACGCCCTAGGCCAAAGTTGAATTTTTTTTAATATTTAACTGTAAAACTCATCTTTTAAAGCGTCTCTGGGGGTTATTTGAGCTATTAACACAGCTTTATTTTTAGCCCTTTTGAATGCATTTTAAAATATTTTCGAAGAACAAAATGTATATCAATCACGCAATAACAGCGATTGAAATTCCAAAATGTATGAACTCCAAAATTTGTAACTATTTGTAGTAAGTAGAAATAATAATAATAATTATTATTATTTGTAGTCATGATGATATGACTTAACTTATTGAAAATGTGTAATTCAACAATTTCAATGTTTCACATACAAATTTGTATTTTAATAAAAAGTTGAATAAGTTGCTTCGAAAAAGTTATATCTGCACTTATACACTTGTCACTCACAATTTTACTAAATTTGTCTATGACATATTGTCTAATTGCATTTTGACATATTTTATATATACAATCAGCGAGAAGGAATTTTTACTGCAACCCACATAACAAATTTAAGTATAGCTGTATTACATAATGCGGTAACTTAGTTTACATTTTATTTATAATTAAAAAAGTGATAGCACTTTAAAACTCATTTTCCCGAAAATTATGGTCGGATTAGTTAGAACCTTGTCAAACCAAGGTAACGAGATATTGACTAAAAAGAAAGCATGTTGAAAAATATCACCCTACTACTGTTTATGTATTTACTAATGACAATCAAAATATGTACATATCTCCTCAACACACCCCTCTCTCTTTCAAGGCCAGTGCAACCCGGACGCTCGCTACTCACGCTCGACAAGAAGTAAAACATTTTTCGTTTTCCCCCACAATCTGCGCCCCCCACAAGCCTGCACCCTAGCCATGGCCTAGGTTGGCCTTATGGTTAATCCGGGCCTGCCTAAAGCCGTATCTAAACAGGGCAGTTTCTTGCAGCTGAGTGCTTTGACATTTTCTCATTTAAAGCCATTTTATAAATACATTTTTTGCAATTGAGTGCTGAAAAGAAAAAAACTAAATATTATTTATAAAATTGCGGATCTGGCTTGTGATTCACTTTTAATTATTAATGTTTTATTATAATAATAATTATATATAATTTTTTTATTAAAATATCTTCTGAAATGAGCCAATGAGGAGCTTAGTGAAGAACTAATAAATGTAGCAATCACTTTTCACTAACATGTTTGAAGATCTTCAACAACGCTGGGGACGAGAGTTGCCTGAAACTTAATGGATGGTATACAGAACATGTGTGTGTGTTAAAAGTTACAGCTTCCTTTAATTATCTAAAAATTAAATATTTGTTCGAAACTAATAAAGTTTCAGTGCTGTTTATTTTGATGCTTACTTTAACATTGATAAATGTCAATCTATATTGTTTTCATAATACATTTGACTCTGAACACAATTGTAATAATTATATTCAAGCGTAAATACTGCTATGTCTTACATGTACCTCATTCAAAGTAAGGTAATTCTACTATAGTACCGGTATATACAAATTTACTTTAAACTACTTACAATCTAGTGCATTCATCATTAATACAAATTGCTGGTGATACACATTCTTCTCCACATCGAACAAAGTTCCGTGCATCCAGGAAATCGTGATAACCTATGAACATAGAAACATAGACCAATCACCTTAATTGAATAAACAATATTTAATTTGCATCGTAGGGTAAAAGTTTCGCATACATTGCAATATATCAACATGTCAATGAAAAGGTCTTGAATATTACCTACAGTGGTGTCGAAACTCATGTTTCACGTAAAAGATGTTCCGAAAATATATCCGACTTATTTTCCCCTCATTTTTAAGTTATAATGAATCATATTTAACTGCTTATTTCATTATTACTCAGTAATAACAGGACACAAGCTCTGTAAACAGCTGTTTCATGACGTAACTGAATATCACTTTTAAGAAGAGTATCTTTTCTTTAGTAACTTAAGGTAAGACCTGGTAAGATAATGATATGCTTACTTTGAACGAGGGACAAGTATGTTTAGCAACATTTTGGCAAATTCTGTATAGTAGCTAAAATCAAAAGATTTCAATTGATGACTTCCCTATGCCAACTGAAAGAGCTTTGTAATCTATGTTGGACTTTAAAGCGAATAAACAAAAGCAGACAGATAAACAAAGCCTGGAAAATAAACAAAAGCAGACAAATAAACAAAAGTAAGCGAACAATAATGTCAGCTTATTAAACAATCACAAGCAAATAAACAAAAGCAAGCTAACAATAATACCATCTTATTAAACAATCAGAGGCAAATAAACAAAATCAGACTAATAAATAAAACCTGACAAATAAACAAAAGTAGACAAATAAACAATAGCAGACTAATATACAAATACTGACAAATAAACAAAAGCAAGCGAACAATTACATCAGGTTAATAAACAATCACAGGCAAATAAAAAAAATCAGACTAATAAACAAAACTTGACAAATAAACAAAAGTAGACTAATAAACAATAGAAGACTAATAAACAAAAGCAGACGAATAAACAAAAGCAAGCTAACAATTATATCAGCTTAGTAAACAATCACAGGCAAATAAACAAAATCAGACTAATAAACAAAACCTGA
>JAGFPH010000001.1:3246604-3258052 GCA_018207615.1 Philaenus spumarius
ACTCAGGGGGTCCCAAAACGGATATTTCCACAAAAATCTCAACATCAATTTTGTTGCTATCACTAAGCCTATACTTTCTCTATAGTAATAGTGAGAAAGTAAAAGGAAGAAAAAAGTTCATATGAAGGTATGTCTTAAAACATTTAGTTTTCCGTCTCTCTGTCTGTAGGCCTATGTGATTTTTACGCAATACGTTATATCTTAGGAACCTCTGAACTAACTATTAAATGTTAGGAACAAGATAAAAAATACAAATAATGAACAAAATGTTGCTTAATGAATAATGTCATAAGGACTTCATGGAATTATTTATAAAATCACCTAACAGTAACAAGTTTTCTCACTAGAAACATGAAATTTTGCCATTATCACCACAAAATTCGCTTGTAGTCTTTCAATAAAATTGCAAAAACTCCATTAATAGTTACGGAATCTTAAAAATGTATACACCGTTATTTAACAGATACAATTTACCAACTTTTTTGTCTCTTGTATTTTTTTTGTAAAATTCACGGATATTGAGATTTACAAATTTAAAATGGCAACCATTTTAAAATGGTAAAAGTTATAAACTTGAAATTTCATAACAAAATGGGTCATATTAGATGTAATACATGTACCTAGTTTGAAGTTGATATCTTTTGAGATTCATAAGATATAACGTATTACGTAAAAAAACACATACAGACAGACAGACGGGAAACTAAACGTTTTAGGGCATACCTTCATATAAACGTTTTTCTTCCTTTTTTCATGAGGAATCATATCCGAAAGTCCTGAAACTTTTTTTACACCCTGTATAAACGTAAAATTATTGTCAGAAGTAATAAATTATTGTCATTGTCCATTAGGCCTAAAATGCATATTTTGTTAATATAGGCCATCAGCCATTTTCGCGTTCAATTTTGAGAATCAACATCGATTTTCTTGAAAATTCGGATTTAGGTAGTATTTATAATCTTCAAAGTATTCAAAAATGTTAATTTAAATTCTTTGAAATCTACCCTGTGCCGAAGCGGGCTTTTACCCTAGGGGTAAAACCAACCCCTTCTAGGGGTGAACTGGGAGATAAATAGATGGACCAATTCTGAGCCACTTTTGTTCTATAAAGTTTTTTGTAAAGTCGATACTTTCCGAGTTTTTTAAGGATTAAAACTGTGCATTTTCATTGAAAACGCATAATTTTTTAAAGTTTTTCACGAATAACTTAAAAAGTTTTCATTTTATCGAAAAAACCATTCAAACAAAAATGTAGCTAATAAAAAAACAAAGAGATTCGTTTTTTAATGACTTCTGTAAACCCAATACGAACTGAGTTATTGCTCGTTGAAGGACGGTTATTTTTCGAGAAACCCGGAATTGAAAACCTTCAACCTTAAATAACTTGAAAATGGTGAAATTTTGGGGAATACCTTTTTAAAGAACATAAAAAAACCTTTAAAAAAACATTTAACAATTAGGCCTACACCTTTGCCACCCTAATTGAAATTAATCGGAACCCACTTGCAATTAACTTCATTTAGGTGTTATTGATATGATCCAAGTGATTTTAAAGGTTTGGAATGCTTATTTTATAAAAAATAATTGATTAAATTTAAATTTTCATTTTTGTAATTTTGAGAAAAAGTTTTCTTTAAAAAACCAAAAACTATGCATGATATGAAAATGTTTTTCAAATGTAAATTGTAGGGTTTTTCTTACTGAAATTTTGATTTAAAAAAAATCTTTATATCATAAAAATTAAATGAGATATGGCGGTTCAAAGTTTGCATTCGCGTACTATTAGTAGCTTATCCTAGCATTTTGAACTCAACCCTTTTCAAAAATAAAAAACTTTTATGCCGTTAAAGCACTAGAAATTCTCTACAAATTTTTTTTTAAGTTTATAGCTTAAAAATAAGGGAATTACAGTCGAAAACCAAGTGCATTTTTTTTTAAATTTAGAAACACAATTTTTGGGGCAAAGGGACAAAGACAGAAAAATGGAGCACACAATCGAGCAACAACTGGCACACGGTGAAAGTATTATAACAGTCTTTTCTAATCTAAGTGTGTGTAGATATGTTTATGTGTATATAAGTATATATTATTGTGTCGTATGTGTTGAATGGTGCCACTCGTTTTGGCCAGTATACTGTTAATATCTAGAAATAATATACACGTGGTCTTAGTTTGTTCTAGACCTTGTTGCATTATGTCTTAAAAATCGTTGATTATGTGTATTAAATGTTATGTTATGTGTATCAAAAAAAAAAAAAAAAAATTGTAAGTACAACGAATACTTTTACACAATTTTTAATAATATTCCTAAATTCATTATTACTGTAATTTTCAATTAGTAGGTTAGTAAGGGTAATTTTAAGACTTAAAGTGTTACAGTATTACAAAAAATTATAGCATATTTTATTTTATTTGTTTTGTTGTAAGGGGCGACTTTTATAAGGATTGAAGTGATTACAAAACAACAAATTTTATAACACCAGTGAAATATTTTTAATGCAATATAAATTCACTTTTAAATAATTTTTAATTTAAAAAAATCGTTGAAATTATTTTTTTAATAATTAATTTTCACAGGGGATGATTTATAAGGGTTGAAGCGTCTCACAAATAATAATTTCATTCAAATAAAATACAATAACTCAAATTTAATATGACGCACTTTTAAACTATTATTTCAAGTTATAATAAATATCTTTAAAACTAGTTTTGAAAATTACTACCATCAGGGGATAATTTACAAGGGTTGAATAGTTCTGATTAATAATAAACTTGTTTGAGAATGTCAAGAGATCTACAAATAATTAATTTAAACTTTATTTTAACCAGTTGTATGATGGAATCTATGATTTTTTAAATTTTTTGCAGTATTGAAGTTAGAGCTTAAATCCAAATATTTACGAAAATCGATGTTGATTCCCACAATTGCACACTTTTAAGGGATTTTACCGCTGATCACTGGCCTAATAATGCTGACAAAAAAAAGTTGATATAACCTCTTGAGAAATGTCACAACAAATTTAATTTAAGGTAGAGAAATTTATTTTCTATGGCAAAGTTCCGTAGCCTACATTAGAAAAACAAATTTATATCCACTTTTTGAAATTTAAAAAAAGCTTTTTACTACTAATAGTATCCTAGAATACCTTAACCCCAAAAATATCACAACTTAACTACCAATCTCCAAGTATAATTAATTACAAACTACGTACCTGCAGAAGACAAACTAGCCAAGTCAAGAAACAAAACTGCTCCAAACAAACCAAAACACAATAAGAACTTTGTAAACATTTTTATAGCTGTTTGTATCAGTTGTTGATAGCGTTGTTTGAATAAATTCCTTCAGACCGACTACTTTTTTAAAGTAAATGTTTTATCAGACTCGCATTAAGGCTACTAAGATCACTAAGCACGAGAACAATTAATTATGGATCATGCAAGGAACATTGAAGCACTGAGGCCGTACATTATTTTTGATGTGGTAAGCAGAATGAGTATGGCGCGCATTTCTACTTTATGAATCCTAAGCAATTATCAGTGTTGCCAGATGACAAATGAAAAAGAAAAGTATTAAAACCGTATAAGCGTCAGGCCAATTATTGTTAGATATACCTCTAAGGCTGGTTTTATGCAAGGCGATCCGTCCGGCGACAGTCGCCCGGCGTTCCTAGTTCTATTGAATGAAATGGGAGTATTTATGCACAACGCCCAACATTTTTGTCGCCGAGCGTTCCTATATACCGGCGACAGATATTTAAAACGCTGCTTCCGAGATTGTCGCTCGTAGGCTCTAAATACATTGAGTCAAATGGTGACATTTATGCAGGGCGTTCGGCGTCTGGCGACAAAGCAGTGGACAGGTCTTTGCTCTTCTTGGAATTTAAGGGGTGGGCCAGGGGTGGGGAAGGTTATATTCTTTTACCCTGACAATGAGTTTATAATATTTTACATCAGTTCCTTTGCACCCTGGGTTGTGTTAAATTACCGAAATGACAGAACAGAATAGTTCAGCGACGGATTTCGATGCCACTTCGAAATGTGAGGTGTCGAAGTGTTATTTATGACCAAAGTGATGAACACTGCAAAAACAAGAAAAAAGAAGAATGGGCAACCATATGTGTATTATAAATATAAACACATTCATTAATTATCGTTGAAATGTCTTACCTTAGTGCCAATCAGTGGCGGATCCAGAACCTCATCTCGGAGGGGGGCAACACTTCCTAGTGTTTACTCGTAATTTTTCTAGTACCGGAACGCTGTCGGATGTGACGGAAAGGGGGGGGGGGGGAATGTTTAAAAGTTACTATTTTTGTACTTGTATATAGCATTAAGCAATTTTGAGAGACACATACTATTTTAAGCAAAAACGTGGTAAAATGTCTCTCATTTTTAGTCAATAGCCTTTATCAGAAATTTAAATCCTCGACAAAAGACTATAAACTTAAACACATTTTATGTAATCAAGAAATGATTTTCTTATTCAAAAACAATTAAACACAAGCGTATCACGAGAACACAACACAGGCGCTTGTTAGTGAATTATTCTAACAACGCTCAAAACTCACAAAACTAAACAATATCACAATCTCAACGTCAATGCGACCAGGTTCTTTTTAGTTTTTGACAGTTCGCGAAAGGTAGCATGTACCGGGCGCAAGCGCGCACGAGTTCAGGTGCAATCACATGTCACTGTTTTCAGACAACCTGCTAAATGTGTTCAGTTACCTAAATTGAAATATTTTCCTCTTTCGGGGCGCCTTTCAACCTTGTATTTGTGATGGCGCTTGTCAGTATTTGTATGTATTCCGTGTTGTTATCTCATGTGGGATATTTATTTTTTAATTAATAGTGAAGTTAAATGAGTTATTCGATAAGTATTAATCACTAAATGTGGTCCAAATTATATCATGTTTGGTATTATTTTGATTACAATAAGCTCATCAATATGTTATAAACCTTTTCATTCAGAAGAAGGTAATAATATAAAAATTTAAGCGTCGCTGCTTTTTAAACTTTTCGGCCACTTCGACTCTGAATCATCTGTCTCTTATTTGCAATCGTTCGCAGCGCTCGCCGAACATCAATGGCATGCCTCGAGGTTGGCAGAAGGGTGTGTGGTGCTCCCAAATTGTTCCATCTCGATTCCGAGCTGAGGGACAATGTGTACTTTAGCTGAGACTTTATTATAGTTGGCTCGCATAAACGTAACGTACTGTAGTGTGGTGCTATCTTGAAGATTTTTCGATTGGCGATTGGCGGACGTAAATTTCTGAAACGAGTGTTGAATGAGTGTGATTGAGGGAGTGAATGGTCCAGTGTAACGTTAAAACAAAAATTAATAAAAAGCAGTACCGGAACGGCATTCCGGTGCGTTCCGGTACCTGTAAACCCCTGTTCCTAGGTGTGCAAAATAACGAGCAGGTTTTGGGGGATACCCAGAAAATTAAAAATATGTTAACGCAAAATTAAATGGAATTTAACGCAATTTGAATGGAAATATTCTGGTTGTCAACAATGTTTTACTTGTTAAATTCTTCATTTTTTGTATTTACTGATGTTTAAAAAAACTTTGGTTTGGCATCGGCCTTTGTACAGAGTAATTTTGATTGTTTGCTTGAGATCTTACTCTCACTTGTAAAAAGTATGTAAAAATATTACAAATTTACGATAAAACATTACTTTTTTGACGACCCCTAATGAGTGAATCTCTGATTTTTAAACATAGGTCTAAGCCCCGAAACGAGTAAGAAAAAGAAAATAGAAGTCACAGATGATGTGACGATTTAACTTATCACTTAGGCCTATAACCATATTATTGTGAGTGAGAACAATATTTGTTCACCATACAATACTTTTGACTTTAATGAAATTCAACAAATCTATTTCAGATTTCAATTTTATTCACAAATCAAAACGTGCGTAGGCCTACAAGCCTACAATATAATAATGTTTATTTATTAATTGCGGAATTATTGGCGGATAGATTTTTAGTGATTTTATTATTTGTTAATATCCTTCATTGTTCATTATTCCCTTTTTAGAATTACGTAAAGTAAATGCTGAACAAAAGAAAACATTATTTATGTTATTTTGGAGAAAACATTAAAAATAAAACTAATTTATTTCTTCATTGTATTAAGGTACCTAAACATACGCCTATCGCCTTTATGTACGTGAACAACTGTGCCAGAATAAACAGGGAGCTTACCTGTTGATGTCTTCTATTTTTATTTTTTTTTTTTAGAAATAAGTTATTTTTGAAGTTCGTTTTATATTCGTTCAAAACTATTTCTCAATAAAATATGAAACAAAAATACAACTAAAATACACCAACAAATTAGAAAATTTGATCTGTTTTTGAAGTAAACAACTTGCTAAAAGAGCTAAGGAAACCATAGACCAGATATTTTAAAAGATAAGTTACTTAGAAAGCCGAAAACGAAGCAAGGCGAGACCTGCGCAATACATCGGCAGAAAGGTGAACCATCCGATTCAACTTCAATACGCGAAAAACAAACTTGCAACATTTCTTTCCCGATCGATTTTTCTACGCGTCATTCTCGCGTTTTTCCGGTAGAAATCAGAACCAGGGGGCAATTGCCCCCCCCTGGATCCGCGCCTGGTGCCAATGCTATCATTTCCTCAGAAAGAAATGCTAAGCCAGTCAGCAAACTAGGGTCACTTTTCACAACGGTTCTTATTTTGCTTTAAAGTTCGTTGAAGGACGTTTCAGACATACGAAAATAGTTAAAAAAAACTTGTCGTTGTCTTCTTTCAACTCATCAAATAACGTGTGAAAAACTCCTCTCTGTAATCTGACTCTATTTATTGGATGTACCGACCAGTGCCTTCCTTTACTCGGTTTCTTACACAGTAAATTATGTAACAAGTAAATCGCGATAGGGTCCATATTTAGATTTGTTAATCTGCAGTCAGCACTACGAGCTTAACTTCACAACTACTTGAAGTTGAACTGAAATGAATCAGCTCCCCCACCAATCATATTTAGCTCCCCCAAAAAACGCCAAACGCGTGAATAAATTGTGACCGAAATGTCATACGGGCGTTCTTCGAGCGACTAGCGTTTTTCGAGCGACGCGCGTCAGTCAAAATTGTGAAAACGCAGGACGCTCCAAGTTCCGAGTTCCCGGAACGCTGGACGCGAAACGCCTTGCATAAAACCAGCCTAAGCGTCAAACACTTTTTCACTGCTTGAACACATTATCACTTAAACATCTATAGAATGTATCCTATTCATGTAAAGTGTACACTAGTATACATTTATTGTTCAGGAAAGTATTTAAAACATTGCTGTGTAGATAAAATATAAAAAAAAATTATCTAACTTATTTTGCGTTTTGAACGGAAAACAAATTAAGTTGGTAAACAAAAGTTTCCAAAGTAGGGCTCTTGGAAAAATAGAAATAAAAATTTAATTATAAATCCAAATAATACAAAATGTAGGAAAAAAATTTCTTTACATAAAACAATAAAAAATAAACTTTCTAAAAAAAACAATGTTTTGGGGCAAAATAACAAAAATGAGCAATTTGCAAAAAATTACCTATACATATTGAAAACGCTATATAATGTAGCCTATTCAAGTAAAGTGTGTACTATTATATATTTTCTTGTTTAGAAAAGTATAGAAAACATTGCTATACAGATTAAATTTTTTTTTTATTTTCTGAAACTTTTTTGCCTTGCGAACGTTAAAATAAATAAATTTTTAAACCAAATTTTCAAAAGTAAAGGTTTTGGAAAAATAATAAAAATTATTTAATCATAAGTATAAAATATGCAGGTCATTAATCATCAGAATGTCCTTAGTACAATGGTATATAATATGATATACTTACTATTATTTTTGATGCACCAATTTTGATTTAAACCACAGATAAATGAAACTATTATTCTTTTATCTGTGTTTAAACCCATCGACGAGAATTCTCGTTGCCTTGCACTCGGTTGCCGGTATGTAGCCGAACGCAATCGACGAGAATTCTCGTTGCCTGACGCTTATAGGGTTCTAATTTTGTTGAGTAAATGAAGTTTGTCTAATCGAATGAATGTGCAGAAAATTCCCAACAGCTGCTGTCTCTTAACATTTTGTAAATCAAGTCTAAAAAAGAAATTCTTAGACGTGATGGTGACAAAAACATTATTACCTTCTAGAAATGGGTGATTTTACACTTAGATGCTGGTAGGGACGTTGCGATATTATCGATATTAGTAAATATCGATATTTTTGTTTCGATATTTAATTAGAGATTCGATACTATCGCAATATCGGAAAAATAATGTCAATATCGGAATTGCAACTCCTAAAAATATAAACACAAGACACTTACTCAACCTTTACAATCACAGAATGTTTTTTAGTTTCTAAACATATTTATGTGTGTATTTAACCTACCTTAATATGAACAAAACACGCTTGATCATAGAGTAACCAACTGTGTACAACATAAAGTAAATTGTCCTGAGCAATTGAGCATAGTTCTCTAGTACTTACCACACACTAGTATTTGAGTTTGACGTGTAGTTTCAGAATATTATAAGCAAAATTTAACATAACCTCTGGTCATACGTATGTAAACAATCACCAATATTTCTGAACTTAAACTGTATTGTTTAGAGTTTTCTTTTTCCTAAATACTATAATATTCGTTTCTCGCGAAAATGATTGAGTTTTTAGAGTTAGTTTGACGTTTAGTTTCAGAATATAAGTAAAATACATCATAACCTGTGGTCAGATGTAAGTGAAGTAAACAATTAGGCCTACCATATTATATTTTACATGTTTAAAAAAATAATATCGATAACATTTGATATTGCCGATATCGATCATTTGTTTCCATAATATCGTGATATTGATGTAGGAGCTTGATATTGATATCTATATCGAATATCGAAAATTTCCCAATATCGCAACAACCCTAGATACTAGAAGAGTGAACATAGCATAGGGTACAGAAAGTTCAGTTACTATAAGATTTCATTACAGACCTTCTAGATAGGCCACCTAATGCATTATTTTGTGAGAGTTTTTGATGTCCAAGTAGTGTTGACTATCTCACGACAGGTGCGCTGATCTTGAAATAAAGTTACTAATTGGCGAATCCTATGCCGAGTAGAATGATCCACCATACCAATAATAAGTATACAACGAAAAATTACTTTACTTACAATGGTTAAGGAAGTTAGCCTAAAGCTTAAAATAATTAAATAAACATAGGAGTACTTACAACCTATGGACAAAACCATGTATTCTAAAAGTGTATCTTCAAAGTATTGACAAACACACAATCAACTCCTATAAAAGCGAGTGTAGGCCTACGTACGTAACATAATATAACAGCTGATTTCACCCATCATCTGTAATACCAAACCCAGTATAGATTTGATTACACTTTGGGGTTATGTTTACAACTTCAATCTTTATAATTTCTTAAGAAGTTGATTTTTTAAATACGAGTTTTAGAACTAATACATGCTATAATACGTTATTATATTTGCTTTTAGGTTCTATAAACTGTATATTAACACAACCTTTTATCATCAAAATATTAGTTTATACAAATTTAAAGAAGAAAAACCCATTCGTTTAACTTCGGAAACATTCGTACAACGTCGTAAAATATATAAACATATTCGATTATTAATTTCTTCACTATCACCGAGGATTTGGCTTTGGGGGGGGGGGGACTAAGCTCAGGGCAGAATATTTATATATATATATATTCAACAAATCCTAAACGGTTGAAAGTTCTGTAATCTATCACAAAGTCTGAAACATTATATATTTCTTTAAAGTGAATGGTGATGGGCTTGAGTCAGACAATAGTGCAATATAAACATTCTTTCCGCAAGATCACCCCGCACTAACCTTGAGTGACGGTCTAGCCAGCACTCCAGCGCTCTGCCTTTTAGGGCCACGATATACGAGCGCTAATAGTGCCGCGTTTTCAACGTCGCGTTAACGTCAATTAATTGGGTAAATGCAACTACTGCGGGCCATGTTACACGAACGCTGTCAACGCTAACGAATTTAAGTTAACCGGGCGTTGAGCGTTGCCAACGCGGATTGACGCGGACGCTACTAGAAAGTAGTTATTTTTTATTTCAAAGTGATTATTGTGTACTTCAAAATGTACACGATCGAGCCGAGTCGACAAGGACGGAGTCGATTTTTCCACGCTCTAACAGCATGCCGGATCGGGTCGATTCGGCTCAAATCCACGCGGGTTGGGTGCAGGATATAACCACAGGTCAAAACCAGAAAGAAAATTCGATCTCTTCGACTGTTCGTCCATGATAATTTTGCAATTCATAGTAACTGTGGTAGTAGTTGTGATGAGGTGGAATGCGCGCGCATCCTTCCGACACATGTCGGAACGGTGCGGGTCTGTTAGATTTATCCACTGCTACGGATTTCCGTGACGGACCGGGTCGGCTTGACTAAGCTCAGCTCGTGTAAGTATAGCTGAAGCTTGATACACGATTTGAAAGCACTGGGTGTGTACTCCACCGTCTAGCCCTCCTGATACACAATTCTTCATATGTTTCTATTATTTGTAAAACACTTAGACAGAATGACTGAATGGTTTCCATTTTGAAAGTGAAGAACGCGACGTTGACAAAGCTTCAAAAACGCTGTGTATAACACGGAACCCACGTTACCAACGTCGCGCTTTCAACATTCCGTATAACTTGGGAATTTAACGCCCGGTTTTCAGCATTATCAACGCGGCGCTAATCAGCGCTTGCATACCGTTAATTCATGAACCAGACCGCTGAGACTCAAACATCACTGAAAGAAAATCATGATTGTGTAGTGTAAAAATCATATTTATTTCAAAAAGAACGATTATTTTGTCGTGATCACATCACGAAATTAATCATAAACAATGTAATTTTTTATTGAATATCGACTACGTATTCAACGATCGATTACTTTAAAATACAATCCACATTACTAAAAAGACCTTTTTTTGGGGGGGGGGGGGGGGGTCAGGTCCCGTTCGTCCACCCCCTTCGGTGCGCCACTGGGTCGAGTTGCCCAAAAAAGAATCGCTAAAACAACGAAGCACTTTGATAAACTGAGCGAGGATGAAAGGCTGCCAGAGCCAAAATCTTGCTTCAAAGTGACTGTCTTTTACCCCAGGATAAACACGTTATGTGGGCAACTAGACGCACGATTTCAATGAACGAAGTCGGTTTTTGAACACGTACAAAATTGTTCAACCTGAATTTATTTTAAAATCAAACGAAAATGACGTTTAAACAGAAAGGCGTCAACTTCATGAAACTATTTCCTGATGACATTTCGGCGTGATGTGATGAATTTTCCTGAACAAAAGTAAGAAGAAAGGAATTTTAATGGATGAAAAAGATTCCAGTTTTGAATAGTAATCTAACTTATTGTGTTTTGATTGTAACAAT
>JAGFPH010000001.1:3258152-3269340 GCA_018207615.1 Philaenus spumarius
ATTTGATTTCGTTTTGAACTTGTGTGATAATTTCAAATCATGTCCCACACTCACTTGTATTATTTTCTGTACAATAATTATCAAAACAAACTTTAAACCTTTCTTTCCTTTACATATTTTAATATCAAAAGTTGAAACTAATTTAAGTTACTTGAAATTAATTATGGAAAAAATTAAATGTAAAGTTGTTTGTTAAGACCAGTTCGCAGTTCATATAGCCTAAGTGTCTAAGTTATGAGTGTAGTTATGTAGTAGCCTGAATGACACAGGTTACAGAAGTAGATCGAGATAGAGGGTAAATAATGTTGCAAATCGTTCATTGTTTCAATATAATATTTTCAATTCAGTATCATGTGCAAAATAAAACACATAGGTACTACAAATGTTGTAAATTTGATCTCTAGAATGCATTCAAACACGTTTATGGGGTTAATTTTCCAACATTTTCCACCAGACCCAAAATGATCTGGCCCCAGGGCCCCCAAGTTTGTAATTACGCCTCTGCAGCACAGTGAAGTATTTTACGAAATAGCTTAAAAGATTATCGATTTATTAATTCATTTTGTTTAACTGAATATTATGGCTGGTTGTGGAGGTCTTTTAAAGCCACGTCGTAATTTTCCGGCCTACTTTCAACTGACACAATTAATCTGTCAACATTAACAACACAATTTTCAATTGAGTATTCCTCACTTACATTCAGCCATGGTAGAATGTAGATAAAAACACAATATAAGGATTTGTTCAGTACTATACAATACAAAAGAAGACAGGAGCAGGCAGAATTGAGTGTTGTTGCAACGACACGCATGCGTAGAGCCAGTTGTTTGCACGTGTTTTGACGGAAGACGAAATTTAGGCGACCTTCGCCAAACAGGGAAAAACGCCTTGGGGCATCTGATGTCGCGTTCGATGCGGTGTGCACGTGTCCCATTTAAACCAATGATAACTCAATCGCATCAAGTGCCGCGCTCCGTCAGGCAAAACGTTTTGTCGCAAGTCGTTTTGTTTGATCGGGTGTGCGGCCGGCCTAGTTAGTGTTGAAAAACTACCTACTAATTTTAATTTCATTCTACAAAGTTAACTCTCAGTGCAATGACTCATACACATCAGGTGGAGTCATAATCTACTTTAATGAGAAATATTCTTGTGTAGGCCTACATAACGACATAAGAACTCGTATATATGGTTAAACAAATTTCACAAAACATTGTACAAATTTTAACTTATCTATATAATATGAGTTTAGAGCAAGGAGAATTTCCTACTTGTCTGAAGAATTCAACAGTCATTCCAATTTACAAAAATGGTGATAAGCATTCTCTAGAAAATTATAGACCCATATCTCTACTACCTGTATTCTCTAAAATATTAGAGGTAGACTAATAGTTAAAAAAAGAGTCTTCAACTTTTTTAATATGACTGCATTTTTTGCTGCAACTCATTTCGGTTTTACGGAGAGGGTCAGTACTGCAGATGCCTAAATACATTTGGCAAATATTTATGATTCTGTGAATGAAGGTTTCAAATCTTCAGCACTTTTTATTCATATAAAAAAAGACATTTGATATAGTTGACCATACAATAGACCAGGATAATTTGCGGCATGAAGGAGTAAGAGCGCTACCACACAAATGGTTCAGGAGCTACTTGACAAATAGGAATCAGGGTGTGAAAATTTCTGGCTGTCTTAAAGCCAGCAGATGGTTCTAAAGTATGGTGTTCCTCAGGGCTTGGTTCTAGGGCCACTTCTTTTTTTTAGTATATGTAAATGATTTATGCTCTGCTAAATTTTAACGGGGTTTTAACCGTTTATGCAGACGATACTGCGTTTTCAAATCAAAGCTCTAACTTACAGTTATTAAAATCTTTAATACAAGAGGACTTACTCAAATTGGCATTTTGATTTAATTCTCAAAATTAGTCCAGTCAAATTGTTATAAAAATACTTAAATGGTTACATTAATTAGGGTAGTTCTGATTTTTGTATATGTTGTATAGGTTGTACACTAATGAAAAATCTAAGTTTCTAATTCTCCCCACCACCGCAGGCACCACCATCTTGAAAAAAACATGAATTTTAGGAACTTGTCCCAGTTTTTTCAAAATATCTCCTGAAGTATTGGTCTGACGAAAAAAGTGCAATTAGCTTTATTAAACTAGATTAAATTTAATACCAACCTGAAATTTATAGACATAAGACTTATCAAGATAGAGCTCTTTGAAGTTTGATAATTTTTCAACAAAATTTGGAAAGTACAGAATTTTAGTAGGTTTTTGCTCGATAGCAAGTAAACGGTGAATCCCACGCTAAAGTTAAACATAATATTATTTGTAGTAAAGGTAATTAGCTAAAGTTTAATAACAATCTTGTTCTGCTAGTTCATATAGACTCTAAGGTACGCAGGGACGTATTTACGGGGGGGGGGGGGGGGGGAAAAAGGAAGAAAAGGGAGAGAAAGAAACACTTCACAAATTGAAATCAACTGAATGAACGATTTGTTAGTCATAAGAAGGTTCTTTCATCTTTTGAGATTTTGATTGACACATCCAAGGAAGAGACCACCATCAACCACAGAATAAAATAGACTAGTCATCGCCTAAACCTGTACAGTATGGAAAGTGTGCCTGAGTTCGCCATTTTGGGTAAGTCTAGAAAGCCGAAACGGCTCGGAGGTGACACTAAAATTGTAATGAGCGTGTTTCAAATACACTGTTGTTTTGAACACTTACAACACTCTGATTTCTTTTAATTTTTATACACTGACAGAATATTAGTGTGGGATGATAATGTAAAAAAATTATTAATTATAAAAATCTTTAAAGGTATAAATAAATTACCAAAGCTACTACTTAATATGAAACTTTAAATTGTGACATGAAAAAGTTGTTCTGTGAGGAATGTTTTTTGGTCAGAGATAAGGTGTATGCGTAAAAGTTTGAGACACTAAGTTAAATTTTATGAAAAATATTTTTTCAATAAATTAGCTCAAGTAGTTTTTATAGCAGTTTAAAGTATTGATTGATTGCGCGCCAGAATCTTGCTCAATTCCCACGGCGCTGAGCGCACCGACCGTCTTGTTATAACCGTACTATCAGACAATTTATTGTCTCTAAGGTTTTGTTGGTTACTTACATAGCTTTAGTAATACATTTTAGCTGTTTTCCCCCGTTAATAAAAAAAACTAATTTTCATTAACCACTCAAAGATTAAAGATAAAATAAAATTTAGACTTAAACTGGACTTATGAGAAATAACACTATATAAATAAAAAACAGAACACAGTTTCTCATAAAAAACCAGAGAGTTATAAGTTTGTAACCATCACTGATGATGATGACCTGGTCATCTAAACGCGTTTGATGTATTAAACGTTTTTATGAGAAACTGTGTTCTGTTTTTTATTTATATAGTAAAGATTAAATGATTTAGAGTGTTGTATGATACTAATGATTTATATTAAATCTGAACATTTTCTCCCTTATGACAACTTCGCTTATCAAACAATATCAAATGACATTTAAGTGTATTAACATTACGTTATTATACTGAATAGAAATCAATAAATAATACTGTACCCAGTGACCACAAAATACAATCTTAGTGAAACAAGTAAAACAAAGTGAAATACACTTCGATTCTATGATTTATTCTCTACAATTTTTGTTATAATAATATTTCATTTTTGGGCGAAGCAGTTATTCCTAAATTACTTTTCAAACTAGGCCTAGTTTTGTTAGCAATTTTATAGTAGGAACATAAAAACTGGTGTTAAAAAAAAATTTAATTGATAAATTTTTGTACATACTTCTACTTAGAACTAACTGACAAAACTTTGTATATTTTGAAAAAAAAATACAAAAAATGTTTCTACTTTTTATGTAGGCCTAAAGTTGAACTTCTTCTTCTGTTACTGAACATTTTTTGTTTCTTGAGCTAATAACTTTGAAAATTTTATAGGCCTATCAATAATTTTTTTACTAGCATATATAAATTCTTTGAAACTTTTCCTACAAAAAGGTACCGGTACGGGAAAACTTTTGGATTGGGGTATAATTAACTGTATTTGGTGATTTTTTAAAAAAGTTTGCAAACGCATTGAAATGGCTTAGAATTGCAAAAAAATTAGCATGACCAGTTGTAGGGTTAAAATACTGTCCTAATAAAGTGACTACTTTTGTAAAGTGATTCCTGACAAATAAATAGAAAAGGTGATTTTTTTTTTTAAATAAACAAAAACTTGAAAAATGTGCATAATAAGTTTGCAGAGCCAGTGCGAAGGTGGGTGGATGAACACTGAACGGCCGCCGACAATCGGGATTACCCGGTGACTCATGGCCGGCCCCCATTTTGGTAACGTCAAACTGTGCGCCCAGCGTGGCACACTCACTGGAGCGGGTACCCAGTCAATTTATATTCTGTGATCGCTGGAGATCACATTTATAATCTTTTTGTTCAAGGTAACCTTGTACCCCTATGCCGTGTATGTTAAAATGCTGAACTTTAGGTACACTTTAAAAAAAAACTATTATTCACAGGACCCTGAAATTTTTTTCCAGTCTATTTAATACTGTTATCTATTATGTTAACCTATTTTAAATGTTATAACTCTAAAAAATTATTTTTATAAATAATTTTTAAAACAACTTAAAAAAATAAAAAAATGTTCATATTAAAGATTTTTTTTTACTTCAGTTACCATGGTTACCTATTAAAAATAGGTTAACATTGTAGGTAAATGCTACATAGTATGCCAGTAAAAAATTTCAAATTGATAGTACAAGTAGTTAAGGAGAAAAGTGCACTTACGTGTGAAAAAAGTTAGTTTTTCGCTAGAGCCAAAAAACAGTCACCGACACATTTTAACACTAAAACACTAACACTAAAACTCTCCTGCACCATAAGAAATAAATTTTTCTTTTTCTTTATCTTCCCTTTTTCTCTTGGTATTTCTCTTCTGCCTTCTTTTAATTTTATTTTGTGCTTTACTGACTTTTCTGGCTTCATAAACTCTCCTTAAGTCTATCTTTTTCAAACCTACAATACAATTTCTTCCAGCATCTTTACAAAGTTTTTCTAGAACTTGTACTTTTCCTAGAGCTCCTTCATTGTAAGTTATGATGGCATCCCATACACCAACTTTAAGAGTGGGAAGGCTGACAAAATTGTTCTTTGATATTCTAGTCCAAATTACATTATTTAGTGCTTCGTTACAATTTTGGGTACGGCCATGAATACATTTATTCAAAAGGTTCCGATCAGTGAGGTCTTTGTAAATGGGCTTGATGAGTTCCATTACAACTTTTGGGATACTGTTTTTGTGTTTATATTTTTCACCACTGGTTACCGCTCTTTGATATCCACACCAAGAGTCTTTACCTTTGGGACATAAAGCATGCTGCGGTTCGTCGTCCGAAGACAATTTATGAAAATATGTTGCCCATGTTGCTCTTTTCATTTTGTCAGCATCATCAGTTTTCTCTCTGATGGCTTTTCCAAAATAAACTTGTAAGCTGTCAATAATAGCATCAGTCAGTCTTCCTTTCCCACTCAAAGGTTTTCCATCAGACAGTTTCTTACCTCGCCACTTAGTTTTAAGTCTCCGTAACCTGGATCCCATCCGCTTTTGGACATGACCAACACATTCCAACTTGGTTACATCAACATCATCATATGGTTTTGCATCTACACCTGCTTGAAAAGCATTGCTGTCGCCGTCTCCAAGGTATTTCACATATCGCACCCCTCTACTGTTGGATCGTGCATACACTTCTCTTGCTGCCGTTACCTCCATCCCGCCACTTGATCCCTCATAATTACTACTACACGATTGTTGATGTTTATTTCCACTTTTTACCTTGCAAGTACAGTATTTTGACAAACAAACAGCATCCAGTACTTTGCCATTGTCCATGCTAGTAACTGTGAAAACTCCATTGAGAGACTGGTGGCCCCTCTTCTGCCACGTTCCGTCAAAACACGCTGCAATGTCTTTGTCACCATCATTTTCTATTACTGCAGCACGAGCAGCACTCACCATTGTGTTTTCAGTAACTTCCTCAGTTGCCTTACTAATAACACTAGTATAGTTCTGGAATCTAGTTGGTGGTTGGAGCAGATCCATAACAGCACACAACACATCCGCTGCTGCTTTGCCTTTTCCAATTGAGCGATGGCCATAAACACATCGCATATTTATGTCATAAATATTCCTCTGTGTCCTTTTGCTAGTATAAAATGATTTCTCAAAACCACAACTTTTAAAATATAAAACTAACTTCACAGCAAGGCCTTGTCTTTCACATGGTTTCTCAAATACTTCAATGCTCTGAAGCGCATCACATTCTATGCACTTTACTGACGACAAAAGGGTTTCGTTCAATAATTCTAAGTCTATGATAAAATTACCAAAGGTATTATGTTCTGGTAAGTAGTCACTCTTCATTCCACACATACTAACATATTTAAGTTTTATTTCTGATGCAGAAGTATTATTAATTTCATCATTCACAACACTGTCCTCATCTGGAGTGGTAGGCCTATTTTCAAATAGCCTAGGAATAGGTTCATCAATGTTAGAAATTCCACTATTGTTATGTACAAAACTGCTGACACATGATGCATTAGGACTATAAGAATGTTTACTTCTACAAAACTGGTTTCCTTTGAACTTGTTTTTACCAAACTTTTTAATTCTGCCCATTTTACAACTGAAACTTTACTTTGTAGTTACTAAAACAAACAAAATGTAAACTAACCTATAATAACAAGGCAATCTGACAGCAGAATGAACACAACATATGTTTCAGAGTTACCAACACAACAAACACATATAATATTGAAAATAAATGAACAAATACATATATCTGTGGTTCTGTGCTCAAAAAGGACAGGTTCCTTTTCTGTGATCAGAGATAGCAAATTACAGCGCTCACAGACAGATAAAATAAATATTTACTAATATTAATTTTAACAAAATATCAATGTGTCATATATCAAAATGTTCAGAAAAAGATAAAGAATAAAGTAGAACAATAAAAAAAAATTGTAAAAAAATATTTTTTTCCATACAAGGTTACCTAAAAAAGAATTACAATTACGTCAAAAAAACTGAACATACCAACAACCACGGGCAACGCCGTACGAATCAGCTAGTTGTAAATATTTTTTTGTGTAAATATTTAAATTTCGTTTCTATAGAAACGTTATAATATAAACATTATTTTGCAACAATGATAATGCATCATTCACAATCCTATTGTACCGTATAACCAGTACCGTATACATTTCAATTCTTTCTCGTTTAATATTTTGGAAACAGATTCAAATTAAATTTACTAGTGTGAATGTTTTTTTTTTTTCATAACGTGAAATTTAATGTTGGTTTAAATAATGCACAAAGAGAATGGCAAAGTGCAGGCACTCCACTACGGTACTAGCAATTAAGATGTAAATCGGCGCAATTGTGTAGGAGGTTCCACTAGCTAACTCACTGCTCCGAAGAATGTAAATATATACTGTTCATGTTTTTATTGTCCTACTTCCTGGACTGTTAAATAATAATAATATTTATTATTTTACTAACCTTCAAACAGTCCGTTTTTGGTTCAGAACACGTCTGACCGCGGTTTCGACACCACAAATGTCATTGTCAAAGAATTCTTATCTCACAATATCCACATTACACACTTAATGTAGCCTATACGACAGCATCATGAAGTAAGAAACGCCTATACAAAAACAAAAACAGCACAGCTGATTTAACAGTAGTTCAACGTCGTATCCCCAGTTCACGTTTAGGTCGGCCCGACATTAGGCCTATTTCAGCAAACGCTCTGTTATTTGTGTTATAACGACCCAGAAATGGTGAATTTCTTAAAGTGTTTTACGTGTGTTTTTTAAATGTGTTTAAGTGTGTAATGTGGATATTGTGAGATAAGAATTCTTTGACAATGACATTTGTGGTGTCGAAACCGCGGTCAGACGTGTTCTGAACCAAACACGGACTGTTTGAAGGTTAGTAAAATAATAAATATTATTAAATACTATAGGTTAGAACCTTTTAGGTTTTTTTTTAAATTTTAATTATATAAAATGATAATAACGAAATATAATCATACTGTTATCGGCCAGACTAAGTAAAAAGTAAACATAATGTGACTAAATACTATGGGTTTAGAACCTTTTAGGTTTTTTTTTTAAATTTTAATTATATAATATGATAATAACGAAATTATGTATAGTTGTGCACCCTGGCTTAATCATTTATCTACCTGTACAAACAATAGATCTCTTCTTAGCCTTCTAATTGTGTTTTCTTTTCTTTTATCTCTTGTCTGGAAACTATATAGCTATTACAGATAAATTATCCAATGACATATTTGATAAAACATGGTTTGATTAATTTTTCTATATATGACTAATTGGCGCAAGTTTAAGTACTATTCGACCCTAGGTTAACCTATGGCAACAGAAATGCAAGAATAATAAAAAAAACCTAAAAGGTTCTAACCTATCGTATTTAGTCACAGTATGTTTACCAGTATTCAACATTTAACAGTAAAATGTAAAACAACGTCGTTGTCTGCAAAAATATTAAGCTAGGGTCGAATAGTAAAGTTACGGCGACTAATTTGCATAGTTTTCAGATAAGCCTACATTCTTTAAATATTTTTTTTACTCTAGGCTAGCCTAGAATAATTTAAGTAATGGTTAATAGTTAATGTTGCAATGTTTTCAGGTTTGTGAGACAGTGTGTGTAGGCTTGTGCAAATAACCATGCATGTTATCATAAAGCCTAAGATATAAAAATCTTTCACTTTTCACTGAACAAGAATTCAATTTACGTTATGGTGAGCATAGAGGCGGTAATAATCAAAGTTAAACACCTACTTAGGCCGTTTTTAAGAAGACCAATGTGGGTGAAATTGTTAGGTATGTACTGCAATGAATTTATTATGTAAGCTATGTGTGTAGTTAGTAATTTCAACAGTAGCACAATTGTAATGCTGCATGTATCTAATAGGCCTTCTCTAATGTACTGAAGCAATTAATTGTTTGTATTATATGTCATTGGAAGGGGTTTACTGGTGCCGGAACGGCTGCTTTTTATAAATTTTTGTTTACATTTCGTTTTAAAGTTGCACTGGACCATCCACTCCCTCAATCACACTCATTCATCGCTCAGTTCAGAATTTTTCGTCCGCCAATTGAAAAATCTTAAGACATCCTTACTCTACAGTGCTTTGCGACTACGCGAGCCAACTACAGTAAAGTCTCCCATATTGTCCCTCAGCTCAGAATCGAAATGTGACAACTTGGGAGCACCAGACACCCTTTTACCAGCCTCCCGGCATATCTTTGATGTTCGGTGAGCGCTGCGAACGACTATATGATAATAAGAGACCGATGATTCATAGTCAAGGTGGCTGAAAAGTTTAAAAACCAGCGATGCTTAAACTTTTGTATTATTAACTTTTTCGGCATGATCATTATTGTAATCAAAATTAGACCAAACATGATATAATTTGGACTACATTTAGTGATTAATACTTATTGAATATTTCATTTAATTTAAAATATTAACTATAAGTGATTTTTTACTCACATCAGTTATCCTTGTTGATTTTTCTATCTAAAAAAAAAACAATTATTTGTAGTTTCGGACCTAACTGTCCATCATCAGGTTATATAAAAATACTATGAACACAAAACAACATTTAACAACACATATTCACACCACTTGGAGATCGTTAAAGTTCAATGCGCACTGTCGTGTCGCGAACATTGACGTGAACGCCGTTTGGTGAATTATCATTGACTGACACTGGGTTAAACAGTACTTTAAATGTCCCCTCCCCTTCTCGTGATTATCGTATCGAATAATAAATTAGATTTGAATGATTGTTGATCGTTCAGTATATTGTTAGGATCGGACTTTGAAGCTCTGTAAATTTCAAACTCTCCCAATGCGTCTAGAGTGTGTCCTTTTCTACATTTGTATAGTATACCCAGGTTGGTGTTGATGTCTGTATAGGAATGGAGTCTGCGTACGTGGATTTTATACCTTTTAACAAAAGGTTCAAGGAACATCTACCACCCAGTAACCTGAGGATTATAAAATCCAAATGGACAAAAATAAAGAATACTATAATTTTTAATGTTTTAATTAATTAGTCAAAATATTAGAACATTTAATAGTGAAAATGTTTCTAGTTTATCTCTATTACGGCGCCATTTCCCTACAAATACTTTACCAACACCGTACTCAGCTGCAAGTTTCTTTAAGGTTTTACCATTGTCTAGTCTTTTCAGGGCCTCTAATTTAATTTTATCGTTAAAAAAAACAATAGAAATTAAAACTTTTAAAACTAAAACACGTTTAACAGAAACAGTAAAGAATGCACTCACTAATCGACAACGTTATACAAAACACCGACATGCGTAGTGCGCGTAGTTCCGTTTGAACAGACAGTTTACTATTGAAATTGAACTATTTTTAGAATAACAAGAGGGGGAGACAGTCAAGTATGGGGTGTATGTCTCAGCTGATACCCAATGTTGACTCATTACCTACTTGCGCGTTGTAGTGACGCCAAGCCCGCCAAGTGAGTGCAAGCCAGCCACTTCGATCCATTGTAACCTTCAAAAGACTAGTTACCATTTTAAACCTACAATAGGGTGGCGGTAACAAAGTAATTTTCAAGGCGCGCTGCAATCAATGTTTTAAAATAGTCAAAAAAGCTGTTTTTTAATTTTGCAAACACTGTTCGAAATACCCGCACCCTCGAACTACTGCGACTCGAATTATCGAGGTTCTACTATACAAGTGAAAACCCAAAAAAATTCAAATTTTTACAGTTTTTATTGTTTCAATAATTCCACAAGAAGAAATCATTTGTTTCCGAAGGTGGTATTTTCATCTACAAACTATTTCCCAAGTCATAATGCAATCGGTTTGCTATTCAATTTTTTAACATAAAAAATCTCTACTGACTGACGTAGGCCTGTATGTAAGCTTGTATATTTTAATGAGAAAGGCTGTAAGGATTTTGTATTTAAATTTGTACCTTATGCAGTCAAACTTACGATTAACACACTTTTCTAAATAATTTTTTTTTTTTTCTGGACACCTTAACATTTAAGAAATAATAATAACAACTGCCTCCATTTAATGAAATTTAGACT
>JAGFPH010000002.1:0-11923 GCA_018207615.1 Philaenus spumarius
ATAGTGACTCACTAGAAAATGAGATGACAGACAACCTCATCAAAAAAGGAGCAACTACACCCTTCATGGGACCGGAACAATGTGCTTCATTAGCCGCCACACCATGGCAATGTGCACAGTGAACAACTGGGTCAGGGATGGGGGGACACGGACAAAGCAAACGACTAATCAGGGGACCAAGCATTAAGCCAACTAAATCCTTGATTAGGCTAAACTGATAACAGCTGAGAAGAGTTGTCACACTCATAACTGGACATGGTCACTTCAGGAAACATTTAGAAATAGTAAGCATCTTCGATATTAACCAAAACTGTCAGTAAACAAGCCCAAGAATCTGCAAGACACGATATCTTTGATTGAGAGATGCTGGAGCACAGTTGTAGAAGGAATATATTAACCAGTGGACAAAGATGACTTGATCTTGGCTAGGAAAATATTGGACTGCACAAAAGGTATAGGGTTTTAACAAAGGGCAACAAAGGGGGCACAATAATAAACCTAAGTTTGACAGGCAAGGAGTCTGCTCCATTGCTGGAATCAACCTAAAGCTGCATCTAATCTATATTTAAATATGTGTATTTTGGTGTAACCTTAGTCAACTATATCTTGTTTCAGGAAGGTACAACACACATTGTGTGGGCAGTCGGAGAAGGTCCTCTGTTTAGTATGTCAGGACTTGACATCGGCTCTTCGACATATGGATTCCAACGTACTCAGTTATTAAAGAATTTGAAAGCAAAAATAAAATTACCAGCAAACACATTATCAGTGGAAGTTTTAGCAGAAAAAGTCCATGTGCCGAATACCGATACTACATATTGGTGTCATGTGACTAAACTGCCACAAGTGCTTGAAAAGAAACATCATATTGTGCAGGTTAGTACAGGTAGTTGTATTAAAAAATTAGGTAGTACAGTAAATACAATAACATTTAACAAATTAAAAATATAAACTGTAATATCTAAAAAGAAAGCAAAAATAAAACAACACCTACTAATATAAATAGATCAGCCTCCACATCAGCCAGTTGGCCCAGTTAGTTGCTAGATGTTACGATGGATCCCTGTCCCACACAATCACAAAAGCTTGTAATTATATTATCTTTCCAGACAACTTTTTAGATAAATACGTGATTGTTTTAGTAAATTAATTTGTTTATCTAGGTAGATTGTAAGTATACATTCCTGTATTATTTTAATTTTCAATTCAATTTGTTTTATTTCCTTATAACAATAATGCAACACATACATTTCAAGTACAAGGAAATTGTACCCACAATCTATAAATTTATCTTAGATTCTTAACCTTAAAATTCATAAAAATGTGTCTCAATAGAAAAACAACTGCCCAGGGCCGCTTTTCCGAATAGGCACGCTAGGCACGTGCCTAGGGGCGCAAAGGATTTGGGGTGCCAAATTTTGAATACGAAAAAAAAAAATAAAGAAGGCGGAAAATGATGCCGTAAGGTAACTGATAATTTATGAAGAAGAATGTTTAGGCCATGAAACTCCTTACGGCTGCCGGTTGCCAGTCCGGGACACGGCGGGTCCATAGGTGGTGGATAATGGTAAGACTCTCTGACTCTCCAACAAAATCAAAAGAATAGTAATGATAAGAGCCAACGGAAAGAAAGAGAGTTAAGGGAAATTCCCTCCCGAACCAAAACTGGCAAATCAAGAACTCAAAAAGAAATACTCTGCTGGGTTTTTTGGACCCCCTATTATTTGATTAGTATTCCATACCTCCCAGACCCTCCCCCTCAACCCCCTCCCCCCTTGTATAAATCAGATATGAGGGGCGCAATTGTTTGAAGTGCCTAGGGCGCTAGTGAGGTTAAAAACGGCCCTGCAACTGCCTTTGAGCAATGCAGCTTTAAGTATAGATTTTTGAATTATGTTAAGAGGTTCAAGAATTTATTTAGAGGCACCTCCCAGGCTATTATGCCCCCTGTAAATAATGATTGACAATAAGCATAGTAAGATAGTTTCAGCTCTTGAACATTAAGGATTTCACTAAGGTGCTTAAATACATAAATTAATTTGCATGTTTTTTTTGCTTTTCATATTTGACATGTTCTGTCCATTTCAACCGTTTATCAAACATTACTCGAAGGCACTTACAACAATCAACGCTTTCAGTATGTTCACATAAACACACCTTGTTAAGATAATCACCACAAGAATGCAGCTTTAACGAATTTAGCTTTAGATCAGTGCAAGCTCTCAACAAAATCGGCAGAAATCTAGTTTTAGAAACATTAAGAGTTAACACGTTTTGGACAAACCACTATTTCAACGAAGCCAAACCCCTCAATGCTTCTCCCTGTACTGTTTTACCCTTCAAATAAAATAGCCATGTCATCAGTAAAAAGAAAAAATTTGCCTTCAATATTTAATTTGTTCAAATTATTTAGAACAAATCAAGAACCCAAAGTACTTTCCTGTACCACTCCATAGTCGATAGAACGACTTTCACTATTTACCCCTCCCCCCATATAGAAACAATCTTCTTCCTATTATTGAACAGGTAGCTTTCAATCACGACTTTCACTATTTACCCCCCATATAGAAAAAATCTTCTTCCTATTATTGAACAGGTAGCTTTCAATCCACGAGTAAGACTTTCTTAAAGTCTAGTACATTAGTTTGTACATTGTACTCAAAACATAATACTAATATAATATATTGTTAGACTTTAAAATTTTAATGTGTCTTCACCATGTTGTGCTTTGTACAACCTTTAGATATTTATTTTAATTTTGGATTGAATGTGTAACAATTATACGTATATACCTTTTCTGACAGGCTCCACCTGTCCAGAATCACATAACTAGGGTACGCTTGTATTGGCTTGTGAGATTAGGTACTAATAATTACAAAGCCGTCTGAGTTTAAAAAATCTAAATATATTCATCAAAATCCTTTAAATATTTTAATTACGAGTGAATCTACTATTTACTAAATAAAATGTCACCAACTCACTTCCTTCAATAATTAAATTTTTACACAAAATAAAATCCCATGACAAATAACAATCATAGACATTATTTAAAACATAAAGTAGGTCCTCCAAGCTGCCTCCAAAAATGTTTCCCCTTTTTTCTTTGAAAATATCTATCGTTAAATGGAAACTGGCACCAATTGCTTTACAACTCTTGATTTAGCAGCTAATTCTAATGGCTCAGTTCCACTAAATACATCTTATACTAATTTAAGTCTAAGATTAAATGGCAAGCATATGTTTTTGTTTTTAATTCAAAAATTCCTACTCCCTGAAATCTGTCTTACAATTAGAAAATTATTAAATCTACTTACACCTGTTTAAACATCTTTCCTCTCCTTTTCCTCACTCTCACTTAATTAAATTTTGTCGCCCGCATACGGATACACTGCCTGACGCTTCCACCTTTTAAATATTGCCCAGGAATGGTTTCTTGAAGACTTGTTTAATTAGTTGTCACCACATATAGATTACGAGATGTGTACTTCTTCATGGAAAATTTGTAACAGACCCCTTTTTCACTCATTGCTTCTCCTACCTCCTTTTTTGTCGCATGTACTTACCTCCTGGTTGGTATGTTTGAATATTGGTCCCTTTTGATTGGTTATCGATTTTGGCAAGTTTTACATTATTTTCTGCTTTTAAAGATTTGGCCTACATGTTTGTAAATGCTGCCGTATGCTTTCTTCATGTTGTAACAGGCAATGATAACCGCTCAGGTTTTTCGCCTATAAAAAAAAAAAAAATTTGTAATCTTATACTGGGTATCCGCTTTGGACTTCCGCTCTATGATGAATTGCCTTCCAATTTAATTTGGTCTTCTTTTGTAGATTTATTTCTTTATAATTAATGTTTTATTATTTTTTTAAATAAGTTCTTATTGGTTGCTGGTATTTACCAACAACCCTGACAATATTATGTATTAGACTAGGCAGTTGTATCTATTCCTGTATTAATTTTGAGATATAAACTGATATTATGAAAAAATTTTAAGAACAGAGTTCATTTTCAGTAATCTAGTTCAATCCTGTCCACTTAGTGCCTTATACAAAATGCAGTTTTAGAATTTAAATAAATTGAACATATAAAGTAACTAGATGTACAGTAAGACCTCGATAATCCGGCATACTCGAGGATCCGGTGATGCCGAATTATCGAATATGCCGGATTATCGAGGTCTTCCTTTAAGTAGTTTAAACAGGGAATAAACTACATAAATAAATGCACTATATACACAGTACATATATATTATTATTATTGGGTTGTTAAAGAGTTTTAGTTTTAGTTTACACCCCAAACACTCACTGTACACAATAGTATACATAGAGTGGACACGCAAATTACATGTTGAGACTACGTAACAATAACTGCGTAGAGAGATTGCCGCTAACTGATGGGCCTCAGGTAGGGATGGCTAGATTCAAATTCTTCAAACCCCTTTCACTTTCAAACCGTGCAAAGCGGTTTTAAATCAAACAACTAAGTACAAGAAATTCAATGTATCTTTTTCCAAAGACTTCAATTTGTTCAAATAATCTTCATTAAGTGGAATACGTTCAACAAAATACTGTCAGCAATTCAAGTTTTAAATGGTCCCTTTATCCGAGAACGTTTTTAAAGGACCACGAGAGAACATTGTTTTGAATCGGTTTGATTTTTAGGAGAAATGTTTGTTTTGGACAGGTTTATTGAGCGATAGATTTTTACACACTGTTTTTGACCGATATGGAGCCAAAAGACAGTGTAGACCTAAATCACTCAATAATAATTACAAAAACTGTCATTTTCAATGAGGGCCAATTTTCAAGATGATGGATGCCGAACTATCGGGTCTGCCGGACTATCGAGTGCCGGATTACCGAGGTCTTACACTGTACTTATGGAATATAGTGTATTCACTAATTCAAATTTATATTGGTCGATGAAAATGTTATAGGTTAGCTTCCTTAATTTTCACTTCATCAAATAATTTAAAGTTGTAGATACATGGATTAAAGGTTTCAACGGTTATAACATCCTCTTCATATCCATGACAAACATGAAATTATCAGCCTTGTTTTGGTGTTGTTTTCTTTATTGGCACATTTTACATGACATAAACACTTGATTAAAATTATTAAAAAGATAAATTAGAAAATACAAAATTAAATTAAAAAACATTGACACATTTAAACACATTCACATGACACTATCAGACGAACCATCTGCAATCGAATAATTATTTTACCTATTAAAAAACTGACATTGGCTTTGTCACACAGGAGTTAAATGTACATGTCGGGTGGTCGCTGACGTTAAATTACTAAACAGTCTGTGGGTCATCTAGTTTGATCCCCTCCCTCAGTCGAATCATAGATTATTAGAGTGATCATAATTTGTCATTTAGCAGATCTTGGTTGGTATTTTTTTATTTCCAACTCTTCAAGTGCTGATAGTAGCCGGCCCTTTTTGCATATATGGAGCATTTCCAAGTTGTGGTCTATAGTGTATTTGTGGTCATGGTCTACAAGGTGCAGGGTGAAATGGGACTTTTTTTAAGCTATTGTGGGTCATGGTAAGCGTTCTATGAATCGTGTTGGAAAGGGTTGTCCGGTTTGTCCGGTTTGTCCGAAGTATAATTTTTCACAATCAGTGCATGTGATTTTATACTCAGCAGACAATTTATTTTTGTTGATTGGGAGGCCGTTCTTAGTGCTCAAAATATTAGGTGGTATATTTGACATTTTGTAGGAGAAAATTATGTTTTGTTTCTTGAATTCCTTCCTTCCTAATTTGGAATTCAAGTGTGTTGCAGAACTCGAAGGATATGTATGTTTTTTGTTATTCTCAAGATGTGGTACAGGCTTGATGCTCTTTTGTTTTCCCTTATTAATCTATCTGTCTATTATTTTGGGTTTGTAAACGTTTGCTAAGGTGATATATTTGATAATGTTGGATCTGAAGATGACGGTATAACTGTTGAAACCGGTAATCCATTTAGGTACTATTTTGGATTGTTTGACGGAGTGAAAATTAAGGTAATAACATATTCATCATAATATACAATCCATGAGGCTACACATACATTATGTCTAAGTTATATTGGTCCATGTTCTATTGATAAGTTTTCTGTAATTTATAGAGCAAGTGGTGTAAGTTTAGTATAAATAAATATTATTAATCTATTGCAGATATGAAAATGGGTAAAAAAGTTTATTTTAACTAGATTTTTAAGTACTACATAAATAATTAAATACATTTAATAATAATTATTAAATATTACATTAAATAATATCACATCATAAATCTTACTCTATCCATATAGAACAGTGTTGTGTATGAGATTCTAATTAGACAGTAAGGTATGTAGAAGAGGGGATGTTATTACACAAAGGTAGTGCAAGAACTATTGCGAATCGATGAGTAACTGGCTACACTCATAGCATATTATAATAAACAAAACAAATGGACTAAGCATTAAATTAACTAAACAGTTAAATGTTTTACAATTTTAATTTAACAACTATAATTTATAAATCTGATTGAAATGGTCATTATTATTTTGTTTGAAAGAGAATTTATCTTTGGACCACTGTCTGTAACGGCTCTCGCTTCGGGCTCGCGCTCGGCTCACCTATGTCCGGGTCCTCGAAGCGGTGTTTTGAAGCGGTGTTTTCCCTGGTCGGGCTGTGCCTTCGGCTCTCGTGCGAGCCTACGGGCGTTGTCAGGATGTTGGCGGTGAAGGTAGGCTCTTCAATGAATTGGTAAACTCATGGTAAAGTTCAATACGTTTATTGAATCGATACAAACTTCTCTGTTGGTTCCGAACTATTCCAAGTTAAAAATACTCCATGAGGCCAAAGCAAGATCAACCCCCTTTATTGAGGCTACTCGCGGACGCGTTCACTTACAGACTAACTAACTGTCTCTCTTGATGCTTTCATCTAGCGTCCCCCTCCCTTGGTTAACTAGGAACTGTGTTCTCAGCAAATGTACCATTTAGCCAACTATATACTATGTCCGCTGTTAGTGGACCCTTTATTATTAATTATCATTACTTATTACTTATGAATTATTTACGAGGTGAGGAGTACTTGTCACATGTCTGATGTTAAAGTTGATCTAAGAGGCAGAAAAGGGGGCCATCATACATAGCCTACTGTATTTAATTGTTTTAATCTTTCAAACAAAGGATTTATACAGTTAATGTAGATACATTTTTAACCTATTTTTTATTTTATCTGTCATGTGAAAAAGTTGTTTAACATTGTCACCAATATTTAAAACGTTGTTATATTAAAACAAAAATTACAATTTTTGTTCAGCTTCATTGAGGACCCCCAGACTCATGGGTCCATTATCCATTGCCATGGCAATGACAGCAGCTCCCATGTAGGGGCCTTACATAGGTATATGAATATGTAAGAGGAATAGGAGGTCGTGAGGCAAAGCTTGTAATTTTAGCCTCCTATGATACAAAATTTGGGATGCTACATCCGTAGGTTAAGTGAAGAAATCCTAAACAATCAAACTACTCTATGGCATCTCATCTATGGTATAATATAACAATTTAATATACATAAAATCCATTCTGATTAATCTTCATAATAAAGGATACAATTAGAACACAATAAAATCTGTTTAACTGGAAGAAATAAAGCTTAATTGCTCATCCTTGGAAGAACTCTTGCTTGCATTTTAGAAACTAGCTTAAGAATCAAGATAATTAAATAATAAGTATGAAATTTTCTTTAGATAGAACACTGGCCAAGTGCTTACTGACACACTGATAGCTTAGGCCTAATGAGGGTTGATTGGATATGTAAATAGTCACTTTGAGACACCACTCTCTCCTATTACTTTCAACGTGAGCAACACCACGCTTCGCAACATTCCATCTACTAGGGTAGCAATCATAACAAATATCTTCAATGGAATCATGAGAACAGGCCACTTCCATTCATCATGGAAAGGAGCCAAAATAATCACGATTCCCAAACCCGGAAAATCGGCTCTCTTTCCAGAAAATCATAGGCCTATCTCTTTACTTCCAACGATTTCTAGAGTCTTTGAGAGACTAGTTTATTCCCTGCTCACCCAGCATCTCAAAGACGTCATTCATCCTGAGCAATTAGGTTTTTGAAGTGAATGTTCCACAACATTCCAACTTGTAAAAGTTCTCAACGACCTTTCTGATGGCTTCAACAATAAAAACCAATCTATTGCAGTGTTCCTGGACATATCAAAAGCATTTGATAAAGTATGGCACGAAGGCCTGCTTTACAAACTAGCCCGCAGCCCAGTTCTTCCATGCAGAGCCGGCGCAAGGACCATGCGGAACCTGCGGGCGCATGGGGCGCTGCCAGGGAGGGGGCGCCGATGCGCCGGTAAAAAGTTTAAGACCAAGGCGTCTTCAAAATTTTTCGAAAATTTTTTTTGTACCGAAAAATGTTTGCCTTAAGACGTTGCCGCCCTTTACGGGTTTTAAAAGAAATGCCCTATTTGTTTTTTGCGCCTCTTTACGAACAAAAAAGACCACATATACCAGTTTAAGGCTCCATCCTTTCGAAATCGGCACCCTTTGGTTTCAGTGAAACACTCGCTCTCTTAAAGAAGCGACCGCCCTTTTCGAGAATTAAAGAAACACGGAAACGCCCTATTTCTTTTGGCGCCTGTTTATGGATAGACAAGATCAGGTACAGGTACAACGGTATTGTATAGGGCGAGATCCTTTCGAAATCGGCGCCCTTTTAATTCCAGTGAAAAATTCGCCCCCCTAAAGACGAGACCGCCGTACATTTTATACTAACTTACCGGTATTTCTTGTATGTGAGTGTGATATTAATGTAAAAACTTAACATAAACCTCCGAATTACCGATGTTACCTTATCTTATTGACAATTATACCTAACCCTTTACGTTTACCACGTTGTCATGATGTTACCAAATTGATTTGTGATATTGTAATGTTATCCTTACAATGTTACCTTTTGATGTTAAAATTATTTAAAATATATATTGTAAAATGATTAATTTGGTGTTTTCAGTATTCCACTTCCCCCCACTTAACATTTTAAGTCATAAAGACCATTTTAAACCATTTTATCGTTCATTTATTTAAGGTCAAAAAGACCGATGCTATATATATATATTTAGATAATACACTGTATATATATAGAAACTATTTTACATTTACTTTTATTTTTTAAATTGTTGCTCGATGTTATATTTTAATTTGATTTTATATAATTAAATAATTTCAATTGGTATACATTTGATAATGTACCCATTTTTTATTGCAATAAGGAGATATATAAATATATATACTACAACAGATATTAGCCGTTGTTAGGCGGGAAAAATCGGTTTTTATATTAAATTATAAAATTCGATGTTTTTAAGGCCGGACTTCGGTGAGTGTCAATTGTTAGTCAAAAATACAAGTTAAATCAGAGCAAGGCTTATCTCCCAAGATGAACCTTGATCTAGGACACGTCAAGAAAGGAAATCTGACTTAGCCTGAAAGTAGCTGAGTTTTAGGGGAATAAAGGAATCCAGGAATTTTATGCATTTGTAATTTTCATGGTTGAATACGTAGCGCTAAACGCGTGAGTTACGGCCGTGTGAATTTCAAATCGTAAAAAGTAACACTACCAAAGTAAACAGGGGTTAAAGTTAAGGGAAAAGTTCAATTTAACTCGAAACTGAAAAAGTCAGACATTTTTGGAATCTACATAAGTAGACAAAAATAAAAGGTTAAATAAGAAAAAGTCAAATTATTAAAAATAAAAAAGTTAGCTTAAGTGTCAAATTTCACACACCCTAAAAAGAGAGAAATAATTCAAATCAAAGGTTTTCACTCACAAGAGTTATTAGAGAATGAAATAGTTCTGTGTAAAAAAGGGAACAAAAAGTAAAATTAAATTAAGATAAAATGGTGAGAGTTTTCACGCCTTTTAAAGTAATGAAAGTTGAATTTTTGAATTTTAAATAATAATAAAGTAAAGAGATTTAGGGTTAGATTAACATTGTATCGTTAGGAAACCAGTAACTTAAACATTTTTCGCGTAGTATATAAAAAACCCCAAAGAACTTTTTTGCGATTGTAGGCTAAGTCCCAAAAGAGAAAAAATAAGTAAAAATGGTGAAAAGTGTTAGAACTGTACAGGTGTTAAAGACAATCGGCGTAAACAAACAAAAAAGACATTGAACGCGAAAGACAGTCGCGGAAGTCGCGGAAAAGCGTAGACGTGCCACGCACTCGTAAAAATCACAGTACAGACACGATTCAAAAACGTACGGATAGCCAAAAACAATCTGGAAAATGTGAAAAAGGAAAATTAAGGAAAAATGAAAAGGAAAAAAAGATACAGCGAGAAATCAAAAACAAGTAAGATGCAATGGTCAAAGTGGAAGGGATGAAGTAGTGGTTACAGAAAGGGGCGTCAACTAACAACCAAATTAACCAGGGAAATTGGTGTTTTCCAGGAAAATGGAAGGAAAAAAAAAGAAGAAAATTATATAAATTTAACCAGTGCGAATTTAGACATATTTCTAGACCAAAAAAGTTAATACAAAAGGAAAATTAGCATACTGAAAAAATGAGGGAAAGGGCATGTAAGAAATGACGTCACGAAGTGTATAAAGGCTTGAACGCGGAAAATCCAAGGACGCATTCGCTCTAAAACTCACTCTAGATTCAAATTGTTACGAATGTAGACTTCACGTCACTCTGCAGCAAATATTATTCTACCAGTTCGTATACTACGTGTTATGCTAAAAAACTTTAGTTTCACGAGCACTACTATTATATTTTTTCTTCGTTAACTTAAATAACTTTCAAATATAAACTACAAGTCAGAAGTAGTTCTTCAGGAGTAACTCTACGGCCTATCCAAATGAGTTAATGCAAAAATAACTCTATTTGGCGATACTGAGACGACATAGGCAATCCTTTAGGACATGATCTTCTAAACGGAACTTCACTTCTCACGAACCAAGGAAGAAATAGGATCAACTGTAACTCTACTAGATTCTACCAGATCTGCTCTTCAAGTACATCTGTAGCCATCATATCAACCCAACAACTTTAAATCAGAAAATCCAGGCTACCAGACACAGCATCATATCAGCTCCAGCACCAGCCCATCAACATAGCGGCATCCATCACGGAAAACCGGAGGTGAAAAACGCTGAATTAAGGTCTGTGTAAACGAGAATACATTGTCCCCCATTTTAATTAATTGCCTGAGTAAATTCAATAAAAATATTTAAAGTACTAGTTGAGATAGGTTAGTTTCAAATTAAATTCAAATCATAAATTAAATAAATGTAAAATCGATATTCCCTAAATTTAAATAATAAATGTAAATATAAATTAAATTCAAATAAGTTCAAATTAAATTGATTATAAAATTAGACTTTCTGCCAAGCCTATTAGAAATTAGAATTATAGGTTTAACATTAATATTGGATAGAAATTGTATGTACAAGCAGACAGTGAGAAAAGTGAGTTGTTTGTGTTTAATTTTGAAAAAGTTTTGATTTTGATTTTTGAATAAATTAATTATTAAATTTTATACTGAAATACTGAGAGTAATCAATTACCTGTTTATGGTTATCCATTCATGATAATTTCCTTTATTAGAAATAATCTAATAAATGTGTTTAGCTGTAGAAATAATCAAAGCACAAATAAGGTAAGTTATAAGGGCTGTTCCACTGTTCTCATTTCCCTGAGATCAAAAATAATCAAGAGTTCTCGTAAATTAAATTCAGAGCTAGTAAACTTATTAATTTCTGGAAGCTATTTTAAAGTGTTAGAGTCAGTCGAAATACTTATAGAAATAGGTATCAGACACCCAGTTGCATCACCTAAGCTAAAGATAAAATTTTGGCTAAAGGCTTCCAGTAGGTGTTGTAACTTATTATACAACAAAAGAAC
>JAGFPH010000002.1:12023-32195 GCA_018207615.1 Philaenus spumarius
GCCTTAAAAAAGGAATACTGGAAATAAATTTACAAAATTTTGAAGTACGGTAGTCATTAAACTAAAATCTTCATTTTTTAAAACTTTGTTTTTGTTTTTTCATAAAAATGAAATAATATAAATAATTTAGAAAAAAATCACTAGGAAATACTTCTAATAGTTATAGTTACAGTACGATTTTTTTAACCGTGCCCTCGGCCAAGATTGTTCAAATACTTCTACTGAAAATCTGTGACAGTAATGTGTACAAACAGTTGCTTTAATACATTAAATATATTTTATAGGGAAGACAACATTAAACTTTTTATGAATTTTGTTATGACTAGACATAAAAGGGACTTGTAATTAAAACCTTTACGACTTTTTATATTTTTATAATTTTTAAGAAAATATAAACTCTTAACTAGGTGGTTTCATAATCTATGTTTACAACAAATTTGGTTTTACAATGGATTACTATACTTATTATATAACTTATATGAAAAGTTTGTATATTGGTTTGCATCTATCAATTTATCTCAAAAACTATTTATCTGGTTTTGAACAAACTTTTGCAAATGTGTTAAGCATTGTCTGTTAGGTGCTATAATTTTTAATGCATTTTCAAAAGACAGTTAAGCTGTAATTGAAAGAGTAGGCTGGTATAAATTATACTGCACATTCAAAAGACGGCTAAGCTATAATTTGAAAGAGTTAAACATTTTTATTTATAAACTTAAGAACTGAAACAGCCTACTGACGAAATGTCTTCAACAAGGCTGGTGGGCCAGCCTGTTATTCAGGTAGTAGCTCGTAATAAATAACCTCAACATTGAAATTTTCAGACATCAAAGAAACCCTAAACTACTTAAAATTGCTTCTGAAAAACTAGTGTTTCAAAGGGCTGGAAAAAGGGATTCTTGGCAATGAGCATGCAGACAGGCTTGCTAAGACGGGTTCAACAGTCTCCATGGGTTTATAAATTAATAGTATATCATATATTTAGAGTAATTACCTCAATGACATAGTCTTTGTCATCACAAGTATCAAACTTTCGGCTAAAGGAGAACTCGGTAATATTTCCTTTACGTTCATACCGGAAGTACTTGCAGTCTTGGTGCTCGTCTATGACCATATAACCATCATCTTGTGTGTATACGTCCTGTAACAAATGCAAAGTGAAACAATGTTAGAAGACAACATCATTTTGTTTAACCCTTAAGTGCGCACGCCTCCTTTTGTTACGTGAGTGCGCACACGAGGTCGTTCACCTCCCCAGCGATAAAAACATCTGTTTTAGCTACTTTGACTCAGTTTTTTTTTGTAACCATACTTATTTCGGCTGTAGAATGGGTAAACAATGTATTTGCATGAAATTCACCTTAATTTCACAATTTTTTTATTTGAATTACCTCAAAACTTAGTCGAGCGACCAAGCACAATCTTGCGTTGCGATAGGCCTACAAATATTTTGTCATTATTAGGTCACAAATGTTTTGTATATTATGAACATTGTAAAACCACAGTTTTATAAAGTTTTAAATACTTTATTGAATCATATATTTATTATATTTGTTTATACTTAGGCCTAAGCTTACGATGCAAACGTAGGGTGTGAAGCTCTGTCAGTTTCAAATTAATATAAATCAAACTATACAGCGTAAATGTTTTATAATTCTAATATTTTTTTTTTAATAATTTGCAAATAAACATTAAACCCGAATATAATTTTGAGTTTTACAAATTTGTACTATCTAAGTTGTTGCTAGAATGTTTTTATAGACCTACTGTTAGGTGAGAACTTACTGATACATAATTTACAAATCTATTTCGGCCACATATGCTAAAAACAACTGTACGTATTCAATCATTAAAGTACTAATCTATTTACACAAAAAACTATTTACAAATCTATTTCGGCTTCATATGCTAAAAACAACTGTACGTATTCATTATACAAAGTAACACTAGTGCGCGCGCGGGGTAATAGACGACCCCGAACATACAACACTGGTAGGTAACACGAGTACGCGCGCGGGGGCCAGAACGACCCAAGAGTTCTATTGTCACGGACTGTACGCGTCACTGGTTAGCGCAAAACTAACAGTTGCTAGGGATGACGCATAGACCACCCAGAAGGTAGCTAGCAGCACTACACTAACACCAACCAAATGTGGGAAATATCACAAATTAAATTTCCCTGGGGTCGTTTCGGCCCCCGCGCGCGCACTTAAGGGTTAAACTAGCCAAGTGTGTTAGACATGAACCAGAGTAAAGTAGTATAGCAGTGGTGAAGTTGCAACAAACTTCTATCCTTATGTTTTGACCTACTAGTATGATAAACACAAGTTTGTTTTGCAAAAATTTAATTATTTCAAAATTAACCAAATTAATATGAGGTTTTGCACTAAATTATAGTAGTAGCAAAGCGGGAACACCGATAGAGGCCAGATCAAGTCCCCTCCCACGCACACACCCTCACCAGTCACCACTCACGCCCTTCCTTCCAACCATTGAACATACATTTTTTATACTTCATTTTATTTTAAAATTAAACATGTACCTATTCTACGTATATTAACATGTATTCTAACATGTAATTAACATGTATTCTACGTAAAATTTCATGAAAAATTATACCAAACATAGTATGAATATTTACTCTAGCATTTAATTGTATTAATTTATATTGTAGCCTAAATCTTTATTATAAACCATAATAATACCAGTTCTGTTCAGTTGTTTTTTTTTATTGTTTTCGGGCATCAGAGATTATTGGTAGGTACTGTATCTGTGTATCTACTTTGATCTTATTTTTTGTTGACTAATTTTAATTTATACTCTTCGTTTGTCTATAAAAAAAGCATACCATGTCCTTTTACTTTCTCACTATACTATAGTATAGAGAAAGTATAGTGATCGCAAAAAAAATCGATGTTGAGATTTTTGTGGAAATGTCCGTTTTGGGACCCCCTGAGTCCAAAAAAGTGGTTTTTACAAAATGTCTGTCTGTATGTCTGTATGTCTGTATGTATGTATGTCTGTATGTAGACAAAGCTAGAGAGAAAACTATTCGATCGATTTCAACCAAATTTGCACCAGACATGTCCAGTACGCCTGTATAGATGCACGAAAAAGGGTTATGAACAATTTTGAAAAACAACCCCCTTTTTGGCCAAAAAACCCCCAAAAAATCAGTTATTATTTTTTAATAAAAAAACGGCTCTAACGATTTTGATAAAATTTGGCTTATTTGTAGCCTTTAATGTGCCCTACCATATACAAAAACCCGCATCTTTCTAAAAATTCTCGTTTAGCTAATAATAATAATAATAACTGATTTTTGGTGGTTTTTTGGCCATAAAGGGGGTTGTTTTTCAAAAATTTTCAAAACCTTTTTACGTGCATCTATAAAGACCTAATTGACGTGTTTGGTGCAAATTTGTTCGAAATCGATCTAATAGTTTTCTCTCTAGATAATAATAATAATATTTATTAGTTTAATCGCCTACTTTAATAAAAGTATACAAAGCTAGACAGAAAACTATTCGATCGGTTTCAACCAAATTTGCACCAGACATGTCCAGTACGCCTGTATAGATGCACGAAAAAGGGTTTTGAATAATTTTGAAAAACAACACCCTTTTTGGCCAAAAAAACCCCAAAAAATCAGTTATTATTTTTTTATTAGAAAACGGCTCTAACGATTTTGATAAAATTTGGCTTATTTGTAGCCTTTAATGTGCCCTACCATATACAGAAACCCGCATCTTTCTAAAAATTCTCGTTTAGCTAATAATAATAATAATAACTGTTTTTGGGGGTTTTTTAGCCATAAAGCGGGTTGTTTAAAAAAAATTCAAAACCATTTACGTGCATCTATGAAGACCTAATTGACGTGTTTGGTGCAAATTTTTTCGAAATCGATCGAATAGTTTTCTCTCTAGATAATAATAATAATAATAATATTTATTAGTTAAATCTCCAACTTTAATAAAAAAACTCTCCTACCCCACCCTACAAGTCTCAGTGAATCTGTTTAGTAATTTAAATGTATTTGTGAGAAAGTATGTGCCAGTTCCTGGTACCGTTTATTAACCTCTGGTGTAGTCTGAAACATTTATTTTATGACAGTCTGGTTTTAGTAATTTATTTTATTATAAATTATGTAAATATTATTTGTAAATAATATTTGTAAATAAAATTTGAGTGTAGGCTATATTTCTTATTTATTTCAATTGTAAATTATACGATTACTTTACATAAAGTTTGAGTTTTTATATACCAGAAAAGCTTGTAGATTGACTACGGATTAAATTTGTATAAAGTGATTTTATTATAGGCCTACATGAATAGTGAATATACAGTAAATTATAAGTTGTTTGGTATAATGTTTCTTATTATAATGTAAAGAGTTTAAAAATGCTAAACTTTTGTTAAACTTGTACACAAGAGCAATGCAAACTGTTACGTTTGTAAACATAACTAAGACTTTAAAAAATACACAAACTATCTGTACGTATTAGTAACAGCCTACATAGTCGCAAATATTTTTAATTGTTACAATTTAATCGGTTTGTATTTGATGGCTCTTTAAAAATGGGCAAGCAACGTCCATTCATCACGAAAACAAACTAAATTGTTTACCGTATATCCTAAGATCAGAGAGCAAAATTACATAATGTTCACTTTAGCACGTTTATTTACCGCACTTTACGTTCAAATGTAAAAATTCCCTATTGGTAAAACCAAATTATAGAGAAAAATCCATCATTACTTATATATTTATATAGCCTACATCTAACAAAACTACGTCTAACAGTACCAGGTAATATTTATTATTATTATTATTATTATATTATAGTATACAGGTTGTTTGAAAAGTCTAGAAACAGCTTAATATCTCAAAATGTATGAGTCTTATGAGATAGAAATAAAAGCAGTTTCTTTTCACAACCATAAAAGAACCACTTTTTGGTGAGTTTGAAATTTTTGTCCGCCATCTTGGAATGAACTTCATTTTTTTAAATGGGAAGATAGTCGTGTGATACATGATTTTAATGTAAAATTTGACGAAACAAACGATGATCAAATCATATTTTTTAATATCTCAATCCGTTTTTAAGTTATCGTCAGTCAAATGAGTGAAAACGCAAAATTGAGGCTCAAAATAATCAATAGGGTGCTTTATGCAAGATAATGACCGAATTTGTTTACACTTTAATTGTGCAAAAACTATTAATGTGACAAATTTCATCATTCTCCTGTTTAAAGTAGGCCTACACATAATAAACAATAATTTTCCGAAAGATGTGCCCCTTAATATTGTAAATTAACAAAGATAATTTTTTTTTTTATAGTAATTTTAAGCGTTTTTCTTACTTTTCTCGATGGAAAATGGTCCAATTGCGGTCTATAAAAAACATTTAGTAGGTTTTTTAATTCTCTACAAATGTCCCTTTGGAAGTATTGTGATTCATTCATAACATTTTATAATATCAACGAAAACCCCAAAAAAAGCCCTAAGTTATTGTTACTTTTGTTTATAAAACATGCACAAAAGCTCATTGCCTGATAGTTTTTGTATTTTATACCTATGTGCTACCCTTAAAGTCATTGTGGATATCGCTTGCTGTTAAATTCAATAACACGAAAAAATCTCTATTGGCTGGGCTGTATAGAACATCATCAAACAAATGTATTTGGGTTTTCTTCCTGTCAAGACACTTTGATGATATTTTGTTCCTTCACACAGATATTTAGTCAAAGAAAATATAGGCCTAAATGTTATGCACTGTAAAAAATATATTTTGTAAAATCGTTTGTTCAGTTTAGAATTGTCATTAAGTTAATAATGTTTATCTAGTTTTATGTGTAAAAATTGTAAATAGTAAATAGTATACGTTGTGGTACTTAAATAACCATTAAGTAAATGTTTTCTTTAATCATTATCTCTTGTTTGTATGCTACAGGGAGTTGCATTTTCAGAAAAAGACTGGACTCAATATTTTTTGTATAACTGGTTAGTTGTTTGTTCACTCATCATAACTACTGTAAAATTTTAAACAGTCAATTTCGAAGATAATAATTTGTTTTTATGTGTTTTTGTGGTTGGGAATAAATTTAATATTTTTCAGTTTCAAATAGAAAATGTAAGTACTAGCAAATTGTTCTATTTGTACGGTAATAAAAGGGTGTTTCAATGACATTTTGTTTTTATTTGAATTACCTTTTATTGTGGGGGGGGGGGTATTACAAATTGTGGGGGAGGATTGAGTCACTAAACTTGGGGGTGATGGGCACCCCTGAATTAACAAACCCAATTTAGTAAGTGTACTGAACAAAATTTTTTGAAGTGATTTGTGGTTAAAATAATATTTTTATAAATATATGGGAATTTAATGTTAATGCAATTTATTGTGTATGGTTAGCCATCCCATTTAAAATTGTATTTATTTAATTTTAATTGTAGTTGTCCCATTTCATTACTTTACATACGGTAAGTAATCGAATTGCAAATGGTTTTTTTATATCACTTAATTAAGAATAATAATACCCAAATTTAGCTTTATAGCTAGTAGGAAGTTAGTACAATTTATTTTTATTATAGGGGTAGTAAACCCATATTTATCTCTTTGATTGTAGTGACCATCATCTCTAAACAATCGTGGTACTATTATAATATGTAAATTGTGAAACTTTTTAGTGAAATTAGTTGAGCAGTTTCTAAGCATATAGAAAAAGTAAGTGTATAAATGATTATTTAATTTTAAGGGCAGTTATCCCCATACCATCCCTTTGACTTAATTAGTTGAAATGCAAATGGTTTTGATATCACTTAAGAATAATATTACACAATTTTACTTTCTCACTATACTATAGTATAGAGAAAGTATAGTGATCGCAAACAAATCGATGTTGAGATTTTTATGGAAATATCCATTTTGGGACCTCCTGAGTTCAAAAAAATTGTTTTTACAAAATGTCTGTCTATATGTCTGTATGTATACGAAGCTAGAGAGAAAACTATTCTATCGATTTCGAACAAATTTGTACCAAAAAAACCCCAAAAAATCAGTTATTATTTTTTTAATAAAAAACCGGCTCTAACGATTTTGATAAAATTTTGCTTATTTGCAGCAGTTAATGTACCCTATCATATGCAAAAAAACCGCATCTTTCTAAAAATTCTCGTTTAGCTAATAATAATAAATGATTTTTGGGGTTTTTTGGCCAAAAAGGGGGTTGTTTTTCAAAAAAATTCAAAACCTTTTTTCGTGCATATATACAGGCCTAATTGACGTGTTTGTTCGAAATGGATCGAATAGTTTTCTCTCAAGGTAATAATAATAATATTTATTAGTTAATCTCCTTCTTTAATATCACCTCCCCTACCCCTCCTACAATTATGAAGTCACAGCAGTGGCGGATCCAGGGCATAATTTTGGGAGGGGAACTTTCTGGGGGGGGGGGGTAGATAATATGTAGTATGAAATTATCAAACTAAAAAATACCGTAACCAATTTGGGAGCATTTTCATTTTAAAATTTTCCTTCAGTACGGTATTTTATGTTTTTTACAAGATTTTTAAAATATTATTATTCATATTTTGTATAATAGTTTAATAGTAAAAATGTTAATTATTTGAACAGAACTACAGATGTTTAAAGAGTAGACTACTAACAGAAAATGTTTACAACTTTGACTTCAAAGAAACAAAAGCTTGATACTAATTATAAATGAACAGGTGACTGTTTAGCTTAAAATAATATTTGAAGTTAAATTTATATTGAGTGTAATTAGGCCAAACGCTATAGAGAAAGTCTATGGTTTCCTCCTGATTTTTCGAATCTCTCAATCACTTGGTTGGGTTCAATAGGTAGGCAAAGTAGGCTATATTGTGGTGTATATATAAGAGAGCCAATCCAACCAACCTTTTCTGAACCATGGTAGTTCTTGCCCACTACTACAAGTGCCTTAACTTAAGGGCCATGTTATATGAGCGCTCTTAGCGCCGCGTTGATAACGCTGAAAACCAGGCGTTAAATTTTCAAGTTATGACGTTGAAAGCGGGTCGTAATTTGTCGTCAAGGCGGGACTCTGTCAACGTGGCCGTCGTGGCGTCACTCACTTCCAAGATGGACACCATTCAGTTAGGCTGTCTAGGAGTATTAAAAATAGTATAAACATATGAGGAATTGTGTAGGAGGAAGGATAGACAATGGGGCATTGTCTCACCAACCTCATTCCAGCATTTAGCTTTCAATTATTTATTGCTATGGTATAATCCTTAGACTTAACGTCATAAAGAGGTCGTTGCTATTCGATAGCGTAAATAAATTTTCCCGTTTCAAATATTTCGTACAAAAACTTTGAAGTACACAATAATCACTTTGAAATAAATAATAACAACTAGAACCAGGACAAAGTCGATACTTCTGACTACTAAGGCCTCTCTGGTCTGCGCTGCGAGTGCGAGTTGACAGCGCTCCGTATAGCTTGGTTCGGTGTTGATTCGACAGCGTTTATTTAGCGCTCTTATGATATGGACTAAGGAAGAAATGACATTTCGGCACTTGCACTGCTGACTGGCAAGGTATACAGAACTTGAATAAGCGTGTGGATGATGGAGAAAACATCTTTGTCATAAATATTTAGTATTTCTCGTTAAAAAAAACATGAATTTCATGTAAGAGGAAAGTTCTACATTGATTACTGTAGTTAATTTTGGCATGGCCTCCTTTTTATATTCTTGCAAAGAATTATACACTGTACAATACTTTATAACATACAGTACTTTGTCGGAAGTGCGAGTTAAAAACGAATATATATCAAAGACCTGTATTAAAAAGTGATTACATTGTGATTCGCAAAGCAACACTGCATTATTGTATTGTACTGCAATAAATTCTCTTTATCGCTACATCTTTGAAAATATTTTTTAGATAACATAATCAGTTATGCGTATATTCTCAATTTCGTAAAAAGAATAATACAGATTATCACATTAAAAAAATTGGTTGTATGACTACACGACTGAATGCGACCTGGAACCGTTGGGGGGCAATAAATATATCTGCAGGGCTACGACAGCACGACGTTGCCGAATCTCATTAGCGGCTCAGTCGTATAGACGTAGTCTGCGCGAGGCCCCAACCCCTAATCCCTCCGCGTCTACCTGCGAGGCTGTCTTGAAGAAAGCTTTATCCATACCAGAACTAGAGACAAAGAGACTCTTCTAGCGATTATAAAAGAAAGAATTCTGCCAGGTACAAAAATCATAAGCGATTGTTGGAAAGCATATGAATGCTTAAGTGTATACATACTATTTACGTTTCTTCATATTATATAATTAGAATTAAAAAAAAATAGAGGACTTACCTAAACTGTTTAGTCACAGTATTTTGCCGATAACAGTATGATTATAATATTTGTATAATTATAATATTTCGTCGTATTATCACTTTATATAATTAGAATTAAAAAAAAACTAGAGGACTTACCTAAACTGTTTAATCGCAGTATTTTGCCGATAACAGTATGATTATAATATTTGTATAATTATAATATTTCGTCGTATTATCACTTTATATAATTAGAATAAAAAAAAAACTAGAGGACTTACCTAAACTGTTTAGTCACAGTATTTTGCCGATAACAGTATGATTATAATATTTGTATAATTATAATATTTCGTCGTATTATAATTACGAGAAAGGTGGATGCTCTCTCTCTCTCCCTCCCTCACACTCTCTTTACCCCGGTCAAGCCGTGCAGACTACGACTGCACGACGGAGCCCACTCGCAGCTGCACCACCGTCGTGTAGTCGTAGCCCTGCAAACCAGGTAAACCGATGGCCCTTGGCAGTTTTATTGCACCGTCGTGTTGTCGCTTTACCAAAAAAATTATGCCTACTGCATGGATTGTTGATACATAATTCTGAGAACCATAGTCTAAGGCTGGCCATTACTCGCGCCGCGCCGTCGTCTGGCCGTTTTACCGCAGCGCTTCATCATATAATAATACAGACTGATAAAACAAGGACTGTATAGAGTTCAAAATATCGGGTTGGTTGCAATTCAATATTTGTGACTTTTAGATGTCATGTGATTATAATATGTACTACAACGGACAAAACTCGTTGTAGGTCCTGAGTTTGAATTTATAATTAATTTTGTAGGTTTGAATAATCTGGACTTGCCGCGGGTTGAAGCCGAATGTAGGTCACGACAATCATGTTAACGCGGGCGGGTCGTTATCTGGCCAAACTAAACTCTTGGACCCTGCCTGTTCGTAAAGGAATGGGAACTTGTAAAAATTACTTAAAGATTCTTTTGGGAAGCCAAAATCCAGGATTTAAATAAAAAATAAAAATCTTCAGGAAATGCATTACGCTAACCGCGGGTGTATTTACTGCAAGATTAGATAATATAAAATCACTCAGTTACGTAAGATACAAGCTATCAAAGTATGGGAAAAAATTCAAAATTCCTCTAAATTGAAAAAGAAAAGGTTTTTTAGGCTTTTCTTAAAAAGGCCTAAAATAAAGGTGAAATAAGTTTTAGCGAAATTTTGTTAAATAAAAAAGTTAATGTTAATTCATAAAGTTCGAATAGTAAAAAAGTAGGTAAAAAATCAAGTTTTTTAAATTCTAACCAAAACAAGTTTTAGTAAGGATAAACATAATTTATAATTAAGAAGGAAAACTTACAAATTTATAAAAGGAAAAGGTGATAGAATTTGCACCTTTACAGCAAAATAAAAAGTTAAACTTAAATTTTTATTAACCCAAAATGGTAAATAGCGTGTAAATAACATAGTTATGTAAAAATAATCCAGTATTTGAAATATGTTTCGGGAGTAAGGTAAAACCCCAGTTTGTAAAAATCGTTGAACTTCCTAACCCTATAGCAAGACAACCAGAAGTAGGAACGAAGTGAAAATCCGGCTAGTTAACAAGAACCAATAGACAATAAGAAGTGTAAAAGAAAAACTGGAAGAAACGGAAAACTAAGACTTTTCCGGGAAAAATCGCCGCGGAAAAACGCGCGCGGGTCGTGTACGCGAACCAAGAGTCGTACGAACGTCACTCGAGTTCGTGTGAAAAGACAACGACGAGCTGAATCCAAATATGTCACTCTCATGAAAATCGGGAAAACCCTGGAAGAGTTACGAAGAAAAAGGATTTTCCATAGCTTAAACTGCAAGGAAAGAGATAAGAGAACGAAGCGGTAGAAGGGCTAGCCAGAGATGAGTCAACTGGAGGGGGAGCAGACTTACCAACATACGAAAGTGGGCGTACTCCAAAAACAAAAAAAAACTTACTTAAAACAATGACTAAATCAAGTGTAAAAATAATGGAAAAATTCAAATAAAATTCAGGATGAAAAATAACCCAAACTAGGAGTTTGAAATTGTCGAAAAAACGAATTTTAAAGCGTTGTAGGAATAAAGTGATAGAAAGCTCAAGTTGGCAATGAAATAGTGCCGAAAAAGCTTATATAAACGATTGCTCGGGGAAACTCGGGGCCTTCAATATTTTTCGATGTAAGTAGACACATCGATGCTTATTCATTCTGCGATGTAATTAGACGCATCAGGAGCTGTTACTTGTTTTTTATAAAATACTATAGCATGCTAGAAGCTAAGTACTTTCTGCGTTAACCTTTATCATTTGTATAACAAGTAAGAAGGATACGTCGTTGCGGTTTTCACCTGGAATGCAGCAATAGACACCGCCTTAACTCTACAAGAACTCCAGTGGCAACTTAGTAAATACAAAGTTGGCCTAACTTGGAATTTTCTGGAGGAAGAACATAGCCTGCAAGACAGCTGATACATGGAGTGATTCGTATAGCTTCCAGACAGGACTCGAGGACACCACCAGGCGACCACTAGGACATGCAACTGTAGCTTCGAGGGAATAACCGAACCGGGATTGCAGACATGGCAGCACCACATCCATCTTTAAGAAGCCATCCATCATTCATCCAGACAACCCTACAGGACTCCACCTTCACCAACGAGACAACTTAATCAGCACGCAGAACATCTGTAGCCTGACATCACTAAACAGCGTTCGCGGACTTCACAACAAACGTCGCGACGCCTGGACAAGTGTGAAAAGGTCGGTAGAAGCGTAAAATACGTTAGTCCCTATTAAAATTTGCCTGAATCAAATTCAAGTAAATTTATTTTAAATACTGGGTTACTTAGGATGTTAGATTAAGAAAATATTTGCATTATTACTTAAAAAAGTAAATTCATTAAATCGTAAATTCAAATTAAATTTTTCATTAAAATATTACTTAAATTAATTTGAGTATAAAATATTAAAATAAAAAATAATTAGGTAAAAGATTAGTTCTGCCTTATAGCTTTAGAAATTATTATTCTAATTGAAAGGAAAGTTATTATTTTGTTTTATTGGAAAAAATTTAATCCAAAAGTTATATTTTCTGTTAAGAATTAAAAAAAAAAGAAATTATTAAAATTTTATTTGCTTTATAAAAAAGTTATTATTTACAAAAATACCTAGTATTCAAATATCCCAATAGTTTATGAATTATAGATTAAGAATTGATACAGTGAAATTTCATAAAATAATTGCAAGCACAAATAAGCCATTTACAAGGTTAGTTTCAGTGTACTCACTCTTCAGAGGTTTACAAAAAGTAAAATTATTAACTTGTGTTCTAACTGAGCTAAATTCAAAAATAAATTACTGGAAGTATAAAGTAAATTTTTTTGTCGGAATATTCAGCAAACTGAATATTCGACGCATAGTTATTTCACCTAGGCTAAACAAAGCGAGATTGCCTATAAGACTTCCAGTAGGTGGAAATAACTTATTCTCAACGATTATCTGTTGGAGAATTGGCGTCCCGAAACGTGGGACCCGAAATATTCTCAACGGTTTATCTGTTGTAGTACCTAAGATATTTACCATAAAAATGTATACCAGGCTTCCTATTTTCTTCTTTTTTTAGGTTTGGGGGGGGACGTTCTCCCAGTCCCCCCCCCCCCGTGGATCCGCCACTGAGTCACAGTGAATCTGTTTAATAATTTAAATATGTTTGAGAGAAAGTATGTGCCAGTTCATGGTACCGTTTATTAGTTATAGAATAGAACATGTGCTTTATTTATATTAACTTATTACAGCAACATTAGCTTTTTAACATAGTTTTAACAATGGCCAGGTTAGGTTGACTGTTAGGTTTTGGCTGTCTGTTAGGTTGACATTTGTAACATATTAAACATAAGCATTGCTACATGTATACACAAACACACAAATATATCAAAATAATCCTTAAACATCTCTATTCTTAGAACACTAGACACAAACATTATTACAATTATATGTAGGCCTATACACATTCACACAATTACAAAATAAACAATTAATCAAATTAATATTTTCTGTATTGTCACTTCTAACACCCATCCATACAATTATCTAATAACAAAATAAACATTAAGAAAAATTAAACTCTTGTATAAGACTCCATCTGTACCGCCATGCATTTTGAACAAATCTACACAGAGTTGACCAATCCCTACCATTAATAAATTCCTCAAACTCTGGTTTAGACAATACCTTTCGATAAAAGCAAGACTTTCTAAATTCGGCTAATATCGGACATTCTGCAATAAAGTAAAAACATCTTCCTTTTCTCCCATATTACACAACGAATACTTGAAATTTCCCCCTTGAACCCACGGTTTATAATTTATAAAGATTAATTCTGCCCTACTCTTAAATATATATTTTATTTCCCTAATTGTAAAATTATCTTTAAAATACCCCTTTTCACCCAAAAGTAAATTTAAATTTGCATAAATACTGTGGTACTTACCCCCTTTTGCTGCCAATAAGAAATTTTCTGATTGTTCTGTTTTAATTTTTTTAATTAAAAGACTTCCATCAAGTTCCAATATTGTAAATGTTTGCCCAAACCTACTCCATATTTCTTATATATAGCTTGCAGGAAGTTAGTTCAATTTATATTTATTGTATAGGTATCGACCTCATTTTAACCCCTTAGGCTGTAGTAATTGTAATGTCTAAACACTCCTGACATTAATATGGATAAAATGTGAAATTTTTAAAGAAATCGGTGGAATAATTTTTGAGTCTATAGTATAGAGGACAAAGAAAGGACAAACATTAATTTTTATATACAGAGTGTCCAACAAGTAAAATGCAAAACTTCGGGAAATGGTTCCTTGGGTCAAAATAAAGGGAAAATCAAGAATAAAATGTTTTTTCCAAAAACGCTTCGTTTTCCAGATATCCACCATTTTATTTCTTTTACAAAATAATTCATATCTAGAAAACAGTTTCACCGATTGAGTTCAAACTTGGCAAGAAGTTTAGTCTAACAATGATCTATTGTAAGAAAAATCAGCGATTATATAAAATGATGCGTTTCAAAACGGAGGCTGTTCGAGTATTTCAAACCTAAATTACCCAAAAACCGTACATTTTAACAAAAAAAATATCTAGATACCGTTTTTGTAGCAAATTTAATCCCCTATCGGATGGTGTAACTGTCAAAACAATCGGATGAAAGAAAATAGTTAAGTCATGTGTAATACTTGGTTTGTTCAACCCGGCATCCTATACCAACACAGTTAAAGCCTCGTTCTCACGACGCGTGACTTGCCAAGTCACAGACGTCCTTGGATCTGCCACAGATCGACGAGAAGTCTCTGGAATTGCGAGCCAACAGTTCTCACGGCGCGGGGTGGCTCGGTGGGACTCGGGGCGGCACGTCGTACCTCAAGCCCGTTCGGACGTACGCGAGCACCGTGGTCTCTGGGTCGGTGTCTAGTTGTTGTTTAAGCAAAGAACTGTTGTGACTTCTCGAGTTTGATGTTAAACCAGTTGATGTAGGTTTTGTGAAGTGTAGAAATATGTGGAATGATGATAACGAATTAATAGCTTGCGCTGCAGCGTACTATGTAGTCTGCACTGGAGAATATTTGAAAAGACGAATGAGACGGAAAAAGCGTTGGTGGGTGGATTCCTATAATAAAAGCCGAAAAAGGTAAGTACATAAAAAACTATTGATAAAAGTATGCGGCGGCACGGGGATTCAAACCCACGATATCGCTACCTTGGATTTCAAGTCCACCGCGCTACCGTCTGCGCCACCAACTCACTAAATATATATATATATGTATTGTTTTATGGACATACACATACAAGGAAAAAGTAATAAAACTCTTTCTTTTGTCGTGCTGAACCACCAAAAACGACAATAATTTTCGTTCTTACAAATAATATGTTTCTTACAGGTACAATGCTACTGACATGCTGGTTGACTTAAAAAAAGAACCATCCGGAAGATTCCAGAACTTTTGTCGGATGGATGCTACTGATTTTGAAAGTTTACTTAGTAGAATTGCACATACATTAATCAAAAAAGATACAAACATGCGGAAAAGTATACCTGCTCAAGAGAGATTGGCTGTAGCTTTAAGATTTTTTGCCAGTGGAGACAGCTATGGTAGTTTATCATTCTTATTTAAGATTTCAAAACAAACCGTATCAAAATGCGTTGACGAAGTGTGCAAGGCTTTAATAGAAGAACTAAAAGAAGAAATACAGGTAATTTTTTTTATAATCTTTAATTAAACAAACAAGAAACATGTTGACCATATTACAATCTTACTGTTAATGGAGAAAAAGCACAGATGATTGTTATTATTATACTAATAAAAATAAATGTACCTCTCGTGCTGTACTTTAAAGGTTACCAGAACAGCCAAATTTTAAACTGTCTATTATAAACAGTATTATAAACAGGTTTTAAATTAATGTTCAGGAGATTATTTTATACTTGGATAAGATTGATAAGCTTAACTAATGAAAATCCTGTGAACTACGATTTGGGAAATTTGAAAATAGCCCTGCTATTGTTTGGGGAGTATCGTCCTGTAGCTCTGTTGTAGTTTGGGGAGTAACATCCTGTAGTTGGTTTACTTCACAAACGCCCATGGATGCAGTACCACTTGTATAGGAAGCAGACGGAGCAGGGGAGACGGAGCTACTGCCAGGGCTGTGGTGTTGATACTGATTCATATAACTTATTTGCGGACTAAAGTTAGAAAAGTTTTTTGTTGGTGGAATAAAAGTATTATTTTGCAGCAGGGAGTTAGAATTGATGGGTTTCCTGTAGTTGAACATCAAGTTGTTTATGTCATGCATTGCATTTGCCCGGGTGTCTTCGTCTAGAGCTCGCAACTTCACACATAACAGATCACAAAATAATTCACTTTCGTCCTTTGTTGATTTTGGTTTATTTGCAACCTGTTTCAAGAAGCCATAAGCGTCATCCATTCGTTTCTGAACTTGTGCTACCTCTATCGATTTTCTTTTTTTAGCGAGTGGTGGTCCACCATTCTTTAAATTAGGAAGTCTTATACTTTCAGTATTTATAGTGTTGGCAGCTGCTGTTGGGTTCGATGAATTAGCTTGATCAATTGCATTATTTTCTGTTTCCCCTGTATTGTCGAATTCAGTGTCTTCATCCTCCATATCTTGTGGATGATCTTGTGTATTATCCGGAATCTAAAACAAAATAAATGGTACCAATGTAATGGGAGACTTGTTGTACATTGTGTTATTGTATTGTTATTTATTGTGTGTTATTTTATTTTATTGTTATTATATTGTGTTGTTTAATGTGTTATAATCTTACTAATATTATAAATGTGAAAGTTTGGAGTGCGAGTGCAGATTTACGTGTAGTAACTGAGGGTTTACCTACTTCAAAATGTCACGCAGGGCGAAGCCTGCGCTGGTCAGCTAGTAAGAAATAATTGTGTGAGCTTTAAAAATGAAATTATATTTGTTCCACAAATATTACCATGAAATTATTTTATCTTTTTCAGTTGCCTAAGGAGGAGCATCAGTGGCTAGAAATCGCTCGACAGTTCGAACTGCAATGGAACTTTCCTAACTGCTTGGGGGCGATAGACGGAAAACATGACGTTATACAAAGCCCACCTAATACAGGATCTGAGTTTTTTAACTACAAATCTCATTTTAGTGTTGTGTTATTGGGGTTAGTAGATGCAGACTACTGTTTTACGTATGTAGACATTGGATGTCAAGGTCGAATAAGTGATGGTGGAGTTTACTACAATTCATCCTTATACAGTAAATTACAAAATGGGGAGCTTAATCTTCCATCCGATAGGAAACTACCATCATCAGATAAAGTTTTGCCTTGTGTGTTCTTAGGCGATTCAGCATTTGCCTTAAGTCGTAACATGATGAAGCCATATCCTGGGACCTTAGAGAAAGGAAGTGCAGGCAGAGTTTTCAACTACCGTCATTGTCGTGCTCGACGTGTTGTTGAAAACGTGTTCGGAATTATGTGTTCGGTTTTCAGAGTATTTAGGAAGCCCATGACTTTAGAACCCGACAAAGTAACCAATGTTACTTTAACTTGCGCACTGTTACATAATTTCCTTAGGAAGAATAGTGCTTCAAGATCACGGTATACTCCCCCTGGTACGTTTGATGTTGAAGTAGACGGTACATTTGCCGGAGGATCTTGGAGAAATGACCAAGATGGAATGACATCTTTCTTGCCATTACAAGGGGCTCCTAGAAAACCAGGGGCAGTAGCCAAGGCTATTCGCGCGTGCTTTGCTAAGTACTTCACAACAAGTGGGAGGTTAGCTTGGCAAGACAAATACTGCTAGACTCAAGACTGGATGTCAAGCATACACACTAGCGGTATTGATCCTGGTGACACGGAGTGTAAAAGAAGTGAATATTCATGTGAACAATTTGTTACATATATGTTTTGGTCAATGATATAATTGAATAGTTCAATCTATTACAAGTTGTATCGGCAACTCCGTTGTATTGTAAAAGTATTGTAAATTTTCAAAATTTTGAGCTGCCACATATGTTCCCCATTTTTGGAGGACATTTCCAAATTTTTAACATAAAAAACTAATCTTATTTCAATATATGCATTTTTCTCTATAAAAAAACTTTGTTAATCCTTTTTCCAAACCATTATTTTTTTACATCTAAGAAAAAGAACATGTTATATATCCGTTATCCTTATTATTAAAAGAATATTGCAATTTCCATACCTAATAATATATTTACAATTACAACATACATTTTAATTAAACTTGAAAAAATACCTTGTTTTTAATAAATTCAATTTCATCATTTGAAGTTTTTTTAAATAACAAAAAAAAGAGTACTTATTATGGTACCGATGGTACCGGTACCGAGAACCGAGAACCGATTTGGGCCAGGTACCGGTACCGGTACCGACTTTGAAAAATTAGTACCGACCCATCCCTAAATTAAACAAACATAAATTAACACTTACCTCGGTCTCAGTTGCTTTGGTTGTTCTGGGTACGTAAATTACATTCAAGAAAGAGGCCATTTTTTCATACGCGAACCATTCTGGCTTGTAAACTTGAAATGTCGCACTTCCAGTCTTGCTAGTCTTTTTCACCTTTGCAGAGAGTTTCCTATAGGTCGCCATTAGGTTTTCTTTTTTCTTTTTCAGTTCCTTTAATGAGCATTCCATCGAGAAATTTGATTGAATCCGTTTCCAAGCATCATACACTTTGTTCCTATCTTTATGTTCTTCATTGACGGGATTCCATATGATCGGTTCCTGCTCGTATAAATCCAAAAACTCTATCACTATTTCATTAGTCCACTCCATTTTTAACTAGTTAAAAACCACCAACCGAACTCAACAACAACACAGTACAAAAGGACATGCGTTCGACATGCGCTCGGCTCGGCGAATGGCAGGCCGTGAGGGTACAAACAGGGTGGAGCCGGGATGTACGCTGGTAGCCGGGATGGTAGCTTACTCGCTTACTGCTATGTAACAATCCTCCCATTGAAACATATGTGCCCTTGCACATTGGAGCCTGGCTGGTTACCTCGATGTGAGCAGGGAGCCTAGATGGTAGGAATTATAATAGTTACCCCGATTGTTTACATAGCTCTAAGCTAGGTAGAGTGGCCAGCGCATGCGCACTAGTTCCCGCCATACTGACAACAGGTGGTCTGTTCTATGCAAGCCAGCGTGCGCCTTGCCATGTTGTGAGTGTTTTGCTGTGCCGGCTAAGTACTTTCGTGTTTTGTAACTTATTGATATTGTAAATATTGATTCATAGTTTATAGTATGGACGTAGACAAACTAATCACAGAAGTGCTACACAGAGTGGCAATATGGAATCAGGCTCATCCTGATCACCATAACCGTCACATTTTAACGAAGCTGTGGAATGAAATCGCCATCGAACTAAACGTCACACGTAAGTTCAGTTTATTGTTACTATTACCATTATGTATACAATTATCACTATACCTTTATCACACACATTATGGTTATCAGAAAAAAAAATTTCATCAAAATAATATTTAACCTTTATATTTAATTAAACTGTTAATTTATTACACCAAGGCATGATACAGTAGAATTTTTTAAGCACATAGCGTAAGCAATAACTTATTAAAGTTTATTGGTCTGAATTGCTACTCCTCGCGGTCTAGAACTTTCAAGCAGCAGCATTTCATCAGTAAGCGTAACAAAAAATAATTTCATATTACAAAGAATTTAAATAAATTATTGGTCTAGCGAAATAATATAATATAATAATAATAATAAATAAATAATAAATAATATAATATTAATATCCGAGAACACAGAAACAAGGCTATTGCTGAAATCCGTTTCGTAGTGGGTAGTGGGCCGATCTTCCAGTGCGCTGACTGTAGCGTTCACTCACCACAGTGAGTCAGCTGTGTAGTCAGTGCAGTGTGGGAGAGGCCTGTCATGTCGAAAATGATTCAAATAATTATTGCGATATTATCAATTAAGCCTACTAATTATTTACAAATGGCCAATCTTTTAATTTTGTTGCTTTACAAATTTTCATAATTTTGTGTATGTGTGTGTGTGTGTGTGAGGGTGTGTGTGTGTGTTTTTTTTTTTTTACTAAAGTAGAAAGTTGCAATATTTGTTTTGAGTTCAGCTCTTTATCAATTTAGCGTCTTAGAATTTGTAACATTACAATATTGCTTGATAAAAATTAAGTCAGATCAGAAACCTAGCATAATTTTGTCTGTATTCTGAGTCGTAAAATAGCTAAAAACGTGTTTTTAAGCGACCAAATTTTCAATTTTT
>JAGFPH010000002.1:40330-52985 GCA_018207615.1 Philaenus spumarius
TTAAATCTATCAGCTGACTGCGTGTATCCACAACAATGAACATATTTTTTAATAAACATTGGCATTTGTTATTAAGTTGCATTGTAAAGTGTCTTATGTACCATGCCGTTTTCAACTGAGCAAAAAGTGAAATGTTGTTCCTGGGCTATTGCCTTTGAAAATGATTAAGAAGCAATAAGGTTAAAAGACAAACACAATTTTTTGTAATTTCTACGAGATTTAATGAATCTTGACGACCAAGGTTTCGCCCGTGACGGCATTGACGAGGCAGCTTTACAGACTAAAGAAAGAATATTAGAAAAACAAACGTGTTTGAACATAAAACAGTTACTCACAACAAAGAAAAAGGAAAGAGAGTGGAATGGAGGGGGGCGTGGGGTACGTATGGTCATAAGGTTGACAATGGGTTTAGTAGAGGCGAGTTGGACAAAAATTCTACCTGATCATTAAGTACAAGGCTAGCATCTTTACAAAATAATCTCTTAATTTCTAACATTTCCAAAGAATTTAATTTCCTACTTTTATCATTGACATGGAGAATCTTAAAGTTAATATTATTCGAAAAATCTGACACCAAATGATTTTTTAGATGGTTAGAGAAACTAGAGTCATTATGACCCAACCGCCAACTTCTTTCATGTTCGCTTAACCTACATTTAAAACTACGGCCTGTTTGGCCTACATAAGCTGCATTACAGATGATACAAGTTAGCTTATAAACACCACATTTTTTCATGTTATCTATTTTGTCTTTACAATTTATTAGCATTTTCCCTAAATTGTTTTTGCAATAAAAGGCTGGTTTACAGTGATTTTTCTTTTCTAAAAGATTCCCAACAGCATAACTAACCTTACCAATGTAGTTGATTCTACGCCATTTTGGTTCGGTTTTATTAGAATCTATTGGGAATATAAGAGATTTAGCCTGGTTATTTAATTTAGTTTTCAACATTTTTTCTATAAGTTTAATATCATAACCATTATTCTTAGCAATATGTTTGATGCAAGTTAATTCTAAATCAAAGTCATTATTAGACATGGGAATGTTAATGAGACGATGCAACATACTATGGAAGGCGGACAATTTATGATTAAAAGGATGTTGAGATGAAGAATGTATGGTATTGTCCGTAAACGTAGGTTTCCTAAAAATACTGAAATTATGTTTCCCATTGTAAATTTTTATGGTGAGGTCAAGAAAATTTATTTGATTGTGTTGCCCTATTTCCATAGTGAATTGTATTGCCTCATTAATAGAATTTAAATAATTTAACAATAACTGAAGCTGGCGGTCAGATCCTTCAAATAAACATAAAACATCATCTACATATCTGTACCAATACTTAACGTTAGACTTGAATGGGTTATTACTGTCAAAGAATGTTGATTCAAAATTGTCCATAAAAATCTCAGCTAGCAAGGGAGATAAGGGAGATCCCATTGCCAAACCATCGATTTGAGCAAACACTTTGTTTTGAAATTGAAAATAATTTTGATCAAGACATACTTTAACGACATTCATTAACTCAATAGATATACAAGGGTCCACTTTAGTTTGATCTAATAATTTTTCTATACTACACAAACAGTCTTTGACAGGAATACTTGAAGGAATCGTGTTTTCAGATGAAGCGACATTTTATCGAACAGGAACTGTAAACAGGCATAATTGTCATTACTATAACACAAAAAATCCACATATCTTACAAGAAGAGAAATTAAAATCAACAGGTATAACAGATTGGGCTGCTGTTACCAAGGATGGTGTTTTGTTGTATGACATATCCCGACAAACAATGGCTGGAGAAAGGTATGCATCAGTTATAAGCAATCACATAGTTCCTCATCTTTCTCAGCCTGAGATGAAAGACGTTTTTTTCCAACAGGATGGAGTTCCTCAGCATTATGCTAATGTGGCCAAAGCAGTTTTGGACCAAAATCTTCCTAACCGTTGGATAGGTCGTGGCAGCAGCTTCATGGACTGGCCCCCAAGGTCTCCAGACTTGACTGTTTGTGACTTTTTTCTGTGGGGCTTTTTGAAGGAGAAGGTTTATTGTCATAACATTGCGACAGACGATGAACTAATGAGGTTGATCGAAGAGGAACTGTTGTTGATACCTCGAGAGTTGTTCAGCAAAGCGTATGACTGTTTTCTATTTCGTTGTCATCAGTGCATTGTGATCGATGGACATCAGTTTGAATAAGGTGTATGGATAAAATAGATTTAATTTATTTATGAGTTACTTATATCTTTAATTCCCTAACGTTGTTTAGTTCTGATGGACATCAGTTTGAATAAGGTTTATGGATCAAATAGATTTAATTTATTTATGAGTTACTTATATCTTTAATTCCCTAACGTTGTTTAGTGCTTAGTAACATCGTTAAAATTCAATAATTATGTTGTAACACTTAAGCAAATAAAACTGTTTTAACGATATCCTGCCATTTTGTCCTAATGTGTCAGAATTAACTGATACTCAGGTCAGGGCCGGTGCAAGGGGTTTTTCCTGAACATGCGAGAGTCATTTTTGGCGCCCCCTCTCTATACACAACAACCCCTCCCCCCACCCCTATATTTGTATATGTATTTATATATCTCCTTATTGCAATAAAAAATGGGTACATTATCAAATGTATAAAAATTGAAATTATTTAATTATATAAAATCAAATTAAAATATAACATCTAGCAACACTTTTAAAAATAATATAAAATATATACAGTGTATTATGTATGTGTATATATATATATATATAGCATCGGTCTTATTGACCTTCAATAAATATATGATAAAATGGAAAGTTAAGTGGGGGGAAGTGGAATACTGAAAACACTAAATTAATCATATTACAATATTTATTTTACATAATTTTAACTTTTTAACATCAAAAGGTAACATTGTAAGATTAACATTACAATATCACAAGTCAATTTGGTAACATCATGACAACGTGGTAAAGGTAAAGGGTTAGGTATAATTGTCAATAAGATAAGATAACATCGGTAATTCGATAACATTGTAAGATTGAGGTTAATGTTAAGTTTTTACTTTAATATCACACACACATACAAGAAAGAAGTTAGTATAAAATGTACGGCAGTCTCGTCTTTAGGGGGACAAATTTTTCACTGAAACAAAAGGGCGCCGATTTCGAATGGTTTGCGCCTTATACAGTACTAGTTGTACCTCTACCTGATATTGTCTATCCATAAACAGGCACCAAAAAGAAATAGGGCGTTTCCGCGTTTCTTTTAATTCCCGAAAAGGAGGTCGCGTCTTTAAGAGAGCGAATTTTTCACTGAAACTAAAGGGCGCCGATTTCGAATGGTTTGCGCCCTATACAATACTATTTGTACCTGTACCTGATATTGTCTATCCATAAACAGGCACCAAAAAGAAATAGGGCGTTTCCGCGTTTCTTTTAATTCCCGAAAAGGGGGTCGCGTCTTTAAGAGAGCGAATTTTTCACTGAAACCAAAGGGCGCCGATTTCGAAAGGATCGCGCCCTAAACTAGTGTATGTGGTCTTTTGTGTCCGTAAAGAGGCGCCAAAAAGAAATATGGCATTTATTTTAATTCCCGAAAAGGGCGGTCGGGGAGGTCGCGTCTTTAGGAAGGGGGGGGCGAATTTTTCACTGAAACTAAAGGGCGCCGACTCTGAAAGGATGGTGCCCTATAGCGGTGTAGGTTGTCTGTCCCTAAAAAAGCGCTAAACAGAAATAGGGAGTTTCTTTTAAAACCCGAAAAGGGTGGCCACGTCTTTAGGCAAACATTTTTCGGTGCAAAAAAAAATTTCGGAAAATTTTGAAGGCGCCTTGGTCTTGAACTTTTTGCTGGCGCGTCGGCGCCCCCTCCCTGGCGGCGCCCCATGAGTCCGCATGTTCCGCATGGTCCTTGCGCCGGCCCTGACTCAGGTGTATTTCTTTTACATATGTGTATGTTAGGACTGTTGAGTTTCAGGTTTGTAGAGTGTTCGGTGCATCTAATTTATTAATTCAAAAATAGGGACCTCTTCGTGGGACACCCGGTATATTATAGTACACACTATTTGTACTAATCTAATACTGGCTTGTATTGAGAGTAGAACAACAAAACAGAAAAAGGTAAGTTTTTCTACAAAAACTCTGAAAATACGCATAAATTTAAAATTGCTCTAACTTTTGAACGATTGAAGATAAAACCATAATATACTTTCTTGAAGAAAATTTAATGCTCTACAACTCCTTTCTCATAATTGTTTCGTAGAATGAAGGGCTGAAGTGTTTACTAGTCAAATAAGACAAAACAACGCAAGGCAACTTTTTTCAATAATAAATGAATTTTTGAGCGCTAATATTTTAGGAACTTTGGAATAGGATCAATCTTCTGGCACATTTTATCAGTGTTAGGCCTATTTTTTTATAGAATGGTCTTATTTCTAGGATGCATATTATAACAAAGACGATTATATATGCAGATATAAGCGAAACCCCGAAAAAAGGGACCTCCTACGTGCTTCTCAGCACTTCGCTCAACTCAAGTAAGAGTATGTTTACCAGTCTAAGCAATGTCCCAAAGTCAAAAATTGTGTTCCTTCCATTTCCGTCTACAACCTTTTCGTCGACTGGACTCTTAAGTTTCATGATTATTTATTAATACAAGACATTCTGTCAAATCACTTATTACTTTCTCCAACCTATACGTAGTATATGGAGAAAGTATTGTTTTCGTAAAAATGTTCGAATTTGAATTTTTAGTTGAATTATCTGTTTTGGTGCTCCCAGAACCCCAAAAAATGGTTTAGTGCAATTATCTGTGTTGGTGCTCCCTGAGCCCAAAAATATTTTTAGTGGAATTTTTTGTTTTGGTGCTCCCTGAACCCAAAAAAGTGTTTTTAGAGTGGTGTCTGTCTGTCAGTCTGTCAGTATGTATACACGACCAGAGAGGACACTATTGGTCCGATTTTCATGAAATTTGTAGGTACTAAACCCTAATATCTCCAGGCGTTTTTTTCATTTTTTGGAATTTTTAATTTTTAAGGGTAATTTACCTCTAAAAACCCATAAAAAACGACAAAATTGCAAATTTCTCAAAAACATCTCTAACGATTTTGATCAAATTTTCAGTATTTATAGTGCTTAAGATGCCAAACAAAATGACACCACCCGCTTTTATCAAAACTTCGGCGTTTTATAATTATGGGAAAATGTTTAAAAATAAATAAGTTTATGTTGTCAATCTAGCATCGTGGCCGCGGCCGCACGGGGTAACACCATGGTAGCGATCACGGCCAGTAATTCAAAGGTCACGCGATCGAATCCCGCCTAGGACAATAATTTTTTTATACGATTGACGTAGGTAGAATATTATTTTTTTGTTTTGTTCTAAAAAGTAATAAATAAAATGATTGAAAACAATATTATTTTGACTACAGTAAGTTGGGAGAAAGTTTGTGTCAGTTAACTGATACCGTTTATTTTTATATTTAATTTGCATTAGACTGTATTAATCGAGCCTTTTTAAATGTGTTTAAATAACATCTGCAAGTTATTTGCAATAGATTTTTATTTTTTCTGGCCAACAGTGAAAATAATGACGGTGTTCAACCATTAAAAATATAGTGGAATGTTTTCTACAAATTTCAATATATACCAGAATTATTTAAAAAATTAGGTATAAATTCAAAATCATAAATAATATTTTTTAAATGGTCAATAAAATAGAATATGCCCTACTGATATTGCAATACAATGGTAATTTCCAAACAATTGACAATTTTTATATTCAACGCAGTACAAAAATTCAAAGTACAGTAAACACACTTGATTGCTTTTGATTGGCTAAAATATAACTTATCCTACTGTGACTATAACTAATAGGCTATAAGTAATGATAATTTTTAGATAAATTTAAAATTGACAATTTAGTCGTCTTTTAAATGGAATATTGATTACTATAATTAATTAATATTAGGCCTATATTATATATAAAAAATATTACGCCATACAATTTTAAATGTTATATGTACTGTAATTAATGGAAAGAAAAATCTTAAATGTAAAAATAACAATATCTAGACATAAAATATTAGTAATGCTGTATAACTAACAGAAAATATTACATTTCCCCGTAAGCTTAAGTAATTAATTTGTTATATTCGAAATATGCAACATTGAAACTATACATCATATAAAATTAAGGGATGTTTTTTAAAGCACTGTACAAATTTAACTGAAATATCATCTTGTTTTGTATTATTCGCTAAAGTATTGTAGTCCTTCACAAATCATATTACAGAGCAAATTTAATATTGTACAAGTATTTTACTTCAAAATTTAACTTTATAAGATGGCGTTGAGCTAATACATAATTTATCTTACTGTCAACTACCCGGCATCACAAATACAGACCATTATAAAATAATTAAATAAATTTTATAAGTAATAATATTTAATTGTATTTAGTGTATATCGTGTATTTTTGTGAGCATTTCATACAGTCACCATTTGTCTAAAATGTATAGTTTCCTAGTAAATTGGATGTAAAGATCCGTAAATCACGTTTTCCCACTTTTGAGGTTTTTTCCTTTTTCAGCGCGCTCTAGCGGCTATATATTTGTTCGTAAAAATACATGCCTCTTACATATAATGCAGGAAATTCTGTCTTCTTTATTTTTTATAGATTTGTCTTTTCGTTAAAACTCTTAGTTTCCGCAAAAAAAATGCCAAAATGTTCACGAGTTTCCAGGCAAAATCACATTTGTGTTCAGCGACCCAAAAAACATAAATGTGACAAAAATCAGAACCACAACTAAACCTTCCTCTATTTACATTTTTACGCCCTTTTTTTACATTTTGTAGCCACGCATTTTACAGACAGCATGCATTTGAGGAAGTAGTGAGGCAGAATCTTTGATGACTCAGCTGCGCGTGAGAGCGGCTCTGTCTATTGTCTGTTTAGGCTGGCGGGCTGGCCGCACACTGAGACAGCATTTTGTTGTACAGCACGTGCTTTGGACATTTTGCGTTATTGCTCTCTCAGTGTGCGGACGTGTGCAGTGTGCTGGCGAACATTGAGCAACTAGCGGTATCATTCAACCTTGTATCGATGTCAGTTAGTCCAGGTCCAGTCAAATGGTGTTTTTTCCAGGAAAAAATATAGAAGTTGTTTTCTCACTCGTTCTATATGTTTTTTGGGGTGCTCAATCCGAATTTCTACTTTGATACTTCCCACGGATATGGTTTCACAACAAAAATCATAAAAAACCTAAAAATTTTCGACTTTTTTAAAAAGTTGTTTGCCAAAAAGTCATAAAACTTTGCACTTTTTGAGGTAGGTCTGTTCTATACAAAATTAAAATATATTAAATTTCCCACAAAAAGCACAAACATTTTGAGTTTTTTTTGCGACTTTCGTTGTGAAGCCATATCCATGGGAAGTAGCAAAGCTGAAATTCGGATTCAGCACCCCAAAAAACATATAGAACGAGTGAGAAAAAAACGTCTATATTTTTTCCTGACATAGGCATCACCGAAGACAGTTTGACTGGACTAAGTAGTTTACACTATGATGTGTGAGGAAGGTTCGCGCATGTGCAGGTCGATTTGTTCTGAGCATTTTGTTGCATCGTGTTCAATCGGGAACTTGGCGTCCGGCACTGCTTCGAGCGCTCTATGGTGCTCTAGAGCGCTGTAGAGCATTTGTTCTATCACTGTGAGGCGTCCCATTTGAATACACGGAGGGCTAGTATTCAGTAAAACATTTTGCTGTAGAGCACTTGCTTTGAGCAGAATACTCTCTCAGTGTGCGGCCGGCCTTACAGTTTAGTTGATAGCATGGGCTTTATTATATAGGCCTATATATGGACGGTTGCCGCGCTACTACCCGATTTGCACGAGCCGTAAATTACTTGCACAGGAGGGCGCACGCAAGTATTTGTGAAGTATGGAGGAAACTTTGAAAACCTGCTTTAAATCATAATTAATTAAGTCATCTTTACTGCCTTTTTGTGTCCCAAAACACTTTGCCGCCATGATACAAAGACGTTTCTTACAATACTATGTAGGCCTACGCTTTACGATGTAGGAAAAGAAATCTGTAAAAATAGTACAGTTGTCGTGTAAGCTATTTAGCAACTTTTAACAGTAATTTAACAGTACTTTTTTTGTATAAAATAAAGTATTTGTGAAATTGCAACAGCTTGTTAACATTCCATTGTAAAAATAGTGCACTTAAAGTTAAATTTTATTGTTTACAAATGGTAAACATGACTCTTGAATAATTGTTAAAATTAGAGTTTCTGAAACTTTCAGCACTCCTACCGGCTAAACGGTTAAGTTTAAATAAAAAAAAAACAAAACAATAATAAAAAGTCTTAAAATTGCATGTAAATCCAAATCCGTCATAAAAAATAGGGGTTTCCATAAGAAATTTCAAAGTTGACCACCATATTGGAAAATGGCGGCCATTTACAAATACTTTAACTAAATATTTTTTAATTTCTCAAAAAACAAGGAAAGGTTTCCCATTTTAAAGTAAGCCGTAAAATTAATACTTTCTGAGAACCCAATGGTGGCCTCCTTGAGTTGATCACCCTGTATAATAATTCGATCACGCAGCCGAACGGTAACACATGAGTTGAACGAATTTCCAAATTACATAAGTTTGTAAATTTTATTGTTTCGACCAACTCTTTGGGACATTGGTCTACTCACAAAGGCCTGCTTGTTAGTAGAATTTGTTTGCACCTCAACATTCAGCCCCGGGTCACGCGCTTTTTCGTTCCGGTCGCAGCGGAACAGCTCGCTTTGCACCATGACCTTGCGACCTCCGATCAGAATCTGCCCCCACGTGGATTTAATCAGGGCACATATGGAATTTTACGTTTTGATCGATTTTGGGGAACCAGACGTGCTATAAGGTTGTGTAAAAAACAAAATGTATTGATTAATCTCATATATTTTTTTATATAAAACCCCAAAAAAGTTTCATCCTAGTACGAAAAATCTCAAGAAACTGTTACTTCCGGTCAAAAGACATGCTTCCGGTTGTTGGATTTTTGTTGCGACATAGAAAACCAACGAGTACCAAATTTGGAACAAATTGGACGTAAAATGTGGCCGTTAGTGTACGAACACATAAATACATGTAATATAAAATTATTTACAATTTTTAATGACACCCCAAACATGTTATATGGTCCATGATCGGTGCTCATTAACCACTCCCGACATTAAGTCTAACAGTAAGAGTCGCTGTAATAGCTATGGAAATTCGCTAATAAATATTTCAAACAAAAATTCAATGAAATCGGTGCTGTTTCTTTTGGGGAAGAGGAAGGGCATCGCACTAATGTTTAGTTGGACGTTATTTACAGTGAACTAAAATTGGCATTGCTCAACAAGCAACTAATCAGGTGATAAGAAAATCTAACTTAAAGCATTTGCTGTACGAACTATTACTGTACTAGCATCAAACATTGAATGTGTATTATTTAAATATACTAAAATACATTTGATTTAAAATGGATACGAAGTTTAGTTTATTTTGAATGCCGTAGTTTATTTCATTTCCTCATTGAAGCAGTGTGCCTTTTGCTCCAAGTTTGTTTGGTTATATTATGTAAATGTGTAACAAGGTTATCAAAAATATTTGAGGAAAAAGTATTTTATGTAGGTTTTACTTTGGTGGTGCGTTGATACGTAGGTCTATACGGAAAATATCGGTTGGAAATTAATTCAACTGTTTTCGTCAGTAGGTTCCGTTTGGAAATTGTCGTACGAATATAACCGGATGGTGTGAAAAGGGCCTACCGTTTGACCTGACAACACTTTTCATTTGTAGAGACAAATAATTTTCATATGTTTGCGCTAGCAAATTCATAGCGTGGTAGGGCTAGCAGGGTATATTTTTGTTATGCTAGGCTGCACTTAACGATACATCACTTGACATCAAATTGGTTGAACCGTAAAGCCTTTGTTACACCGGACAGGCATATATAAACACATTGAATTAAAAGAAAAGGTTTTAAAATACAGCTGTATTTCAGCTCCTAAATGAACCTCTGCAAAATCCCCCCTCCCCAGTTGAGCTATATGGAAGAAGTAATAAAGTGAGTAGTAAGAAGGTGCCAAGGAATGCGGTAATGAAATTCCTTAACTGTCCTGCATTCCAACCATACTCCAAGCCACCCTAAACATAATTTAGTCTTTTAATATTTCATCTGTGCCTTATGATAAATGCTCTAACTAAATGTATTTTCTAGAAATCAATTAAACATTTGTATATAAAATATAAGAAGTCCTGATTGACTGATTCATAATCAACGTACAGCCAAAACCATGATACCTGGAGCCTTAAATGTTCAGGGTAGGCTACTTTTATACCACTATGTAAAAGTAAAAATTATTATATTTACCTTCGTATTTCCGTCGTGTGACTTCCTTTATATATTATTGCAACGCGTTTCGGAATCTATGTTCCATCGTCTGGCTTCTCTGAAGATCAGGTCGTCATATATTACATTAAAAACATTTCACAAACACAAACACACATGTCATTTAACAAAAACATATATAAAGCGAGGAACAATGTACACAATGTTCAAACTATGTAAAAGGTCACTAAGAAAGGATTTTGCAAAATACTGTAGTAATTTTAATTATCAAAATACAGGGGTTCCCTACCAGCCCTATAACAGATCAAACAGCTGATTTGAATCAGAAGTTTAGTAACACAATTCTATGTGTGGCCTATTCTGAACTCACACACGTTTGTTGAATGCATTTACATTCATTACCTTAGCAACCAACTAAGAAAATTTAGAATCAGTTACCATAATTATTTTTCACAAACAAAAGTATTTTTAGGTTATGTAAACTGAATAAAAACATACACACAAACAAAAATCTACAAAAAAGCCTTCTGTACTATATTATAATTCTAGGCCTAAACTGAATCAACACACGTTTCTTGAAAGCATTTAGATTTATTACCATAGCAACCAAATTGGCAAATTTAGAATCAGGTAATTATTCTTTACAACCAACAGTTTTTTTAGGTTATGTAATTGCAAACACAAACCACGAAAAAGGGCTTGCTGTATCATAATTCAAACACCTAGGCCATTGGCGGATCAAGGGGGCCGTGGGGGCTGCAGCCCCCCTCTTTGGGTTATTATATTTTTGTTTAATCGTCTAAGTGGTAGACTGCTCAATTGAGTAGTCTCAGACAACACAACTTGTATCGCATATTTCACCCACTAAATATTATCAAATCTCAATAAAACAAAAACCATTGGAAAGAAAATGTTTTAAACTTCAAGTTTTATATTTACAAATTTCTTCTAAAAAGTATATTTACATATGTAATTATCGTTGTAAAATTGTAGTTGCCTAAATCAATATTGATGCAGCGCTAGAAAGCACAAGGAAATTACTCAAACTCGTCACTTTTTAAAAGGCACATAACCGTTAGACAAGACTTCTTTTGAGAAGAAAATAAGGACACCACTGGATTTGTCAAGATTTTAACTTTCTACCACGAGCTTCTAATCATTCGTCACTCTTATAGTTTCGTAGATATGAATTTGTCTGTAAACCCTTGCCATTGGGTAATTTTCAAAAAAAAAAATAGAAAGCACATTTTGCAATCGATGCATCTATTACAAATCTATAATATGCAGTATTCGTATAACAATTTTTATATCGATTTAAACTGCAAGTTCTATATTTTCGTTTAATATAAGGAAAACCTGGTTTAGTGTTCCGAACTATTCGGGTATTTCCGTGAATTTGTACATTTTCAACGCCCTAGGCGCGTTAGCCCTTACCTTTTCCTGTCTGGCTGGAACTACATATACTATACGTTTGTGAGAATTTTGTTTAGTTGTTGTAATTTAGTGAAATAAGTTTTTAGAATAAATCTATTTAAAATGTTCAAGTATCAGTTCAATTCTATAGTTTATTCTCTACAATTTGTTATAATAAAACTTTATTTTTGGGTAAAGCATGTAATCCTTAATTAATTCCTATTCAAAATGGGTGATATCGTGAAATAGACTAAAAAGACGTTTTCAAGCACCGTATTCCTAAAAAAATTTCTATACCCCCCCACCCCCACCCCACGACAGGAGACAGCCCAATCCTTGAAAACTGGCTGGATCCGCCCATGACCTAGGCTATTACTATTAAAATTATGACAACTAAATTCTTTACTAGGCCTATTTAACCAGTTTGAAATACTGCTTTACAGAATCACATGTTGGTCATATTTTATAACTTGAAAATAGCCTCTCTTCTATATAAAAATATAAAAAAATCTGTCCTAATCAATCGTCATTCCTGTGAAAATATTCATAGTATACCTATATAATAATCTGTTTGCATTTGCTTCATCGCGGGGGTTGGTGAGCAAAGCAAGCAGGGGCGGAGCCCTTTAATTTAACATACGATTTACACTATTGGCCGAAGGTCCTTGGTAGAACTCAATTTTAATGAAAAACAAACACATTTTTTAGTAAACTCTACAAAATTTATTGAGTCTTGCCGAATATGGTTTCACCAGACACCAGCCACTTCATTGACAAGACACCAAGGCAACTTAACAGAAAGACAAATATAGAAAACAGGCGTATAAATATTACAATACAGAACAGTTACTTAGCTAACAATCA